>JAVJIF010021039.1:0-89954 GCA_038442645.1 Agave tequilana
TTAGAATATGACTTTCATCCTTGACATACTTCCGTAGCTGTGATATATGAAAGACATTATGAATTCCTTCCAATGATGGTAATGCCAATCGGTAAGCTACATCTCCACGCGATCCAAAATCTCGAATGAGCCGATATATCTCGGACTAAGTTCCCGCGAGTACCGAATCGGATTACCCTTTTGTGGTGATATCTTTAAAAATACATGATCACCTGTTCTGAATTCCAATGGTCTTCTATTAATGTCTGCCCAACTCTTTTGCCGGTCTGCGCTGCACGGAATGATCCCTGATAATTCTGACTTTATCTGTTGTTGAACTAGTATATCTGGCCCCAAAAGTCTTCTCTCACCGACTTCGTCCCAACATAACGGTGACCTACATTTTCTGCCATACAAAGCTTCAAATGGAGCCATCTTGATACTGGCCTGATTGCTGTTATTATAAGAGAATTCAGCCAAATGAAGATAGTCTTCCATGACCCTTTGAATTCAATCATGCAGGCTTGCAGCATGTCTTCAAGAATTTGGATAGTTCGTTCAGATTGTCCGTCTGTCTGAGGGTGATATGAAGTACTGAATTTCAGACGAGTTCCTAGGCTTTCTTGGAGGCTTTTCTAGAAATGCGATCGGAATCTTATGTCTCTATCCGATACGATGCTAACCGGAACTCCATGCAGACGAACTATTCCTTCATATATTTATCTTCCAGAACTTCTGTTGTTTGGCCTACTCTGAATGGTATGAAGTGAGCTGATTTTGTGAGGCGATCGATGATTACCATATTGCATTATTACCCTTAGGACTACGGGGTGAGGCCGTAACAAAATCCATGTTGATATGTTCCCATTTTCATTCAGGTATCGGTAAGGGTTGTAGAAGTCCAGCCGTTCTCTGGTGTTCTATCTTTATTTGTTGACAAACCAAACACTTGGCCACATACTGGGCTATATCCTCCCTCTTATAGCATTCCACCAAACTGCTGCTTTATGTCTTAATACATTTTAGTTCCCCTGGGTGTATGGAATAAGCCGAACTGTGTGCCTCTGCCAGAATTTTCTGTCGAACTTCTCCTTGGGGAACACAAATTCTGTTACCAAAATAAAGTGCATCATCTGAATGAATACGGATTCAGTTCTTAATCCCGCCTCTACTTGAGCTCTGAATTTTCGTAATCGGGGGTCTTCCTTTTGAGCTTCTTTTAATCTCATTATCAGGGTTGATTGAATCTGAAAAGTCATTAACTGTCCTGTTTTATCAGTTCCTCGTACTAGTATTAAGCAATTTGTGATGTCCCGAATCAACTCCTTCTGTTGAGTGAGTTGTACTAGCATTTATTTTCTGGCTTCCTGCTCAATGCATCTGGTACTGTATTGACCTTGCAGGATGATATTGTAAGTCTATATCATAGTCCGCCATCAATTCAAGCACCGTCTCTGTCTCATGTTTAATTCTTTCTGCGTGAAAATATACTTAAGGACTCTTGTGATCAGTGTAGATTAACACCTGTCTCCCAGAAGATAATGCTCCAGATCTTCAATGCGAATATTACTGCTGCCAGCTCTAAGTCATGAGTTGGGTAATTCTCTCATGTGATTTCAATTGCCTGGATGCATAAGCTATGACATGATCATGTTGCATTAATACACACCCCAGGCCTTTCCGGATGCATCACTGTATATAACCATTCCTCCTCTTCCCGAGGGAGTCCTCAAGACTGGAGCTGTAATGAGCCTTTTCTTTAATTGTTCAAATGCTGCAGTACATTCCTCTGTCCATATATACTTTTCTCCTTTTCGGGTGAGCTTTGTTAACGGGGCTGCGATCTTAGAGAAATCTTGGACAAAACGCCAGTAATATCTAGCTAATCAATAAAACTCTTAATATCTGTTACTGTTTTGGAATGGCCAGTCCTTTACTGCCTGAATTTTGCTGGGGTCAACTGAAATTCTTCTTCTGAAATCATATGTCCAAGGAAAGCTATACAATCTAACCAGAATTCACACTTGCTCCGCTTAGCATGAAGTTGTTCCTGCTGGAGAGTCTGTAATACTATCCTCAAGTGTTCTGCATGCTCCCTGTCATTCTTGGAATAGATTAAGATATCATCTATAAAATACAATGACAAATTGATCCAAATATGGTGAGAACACTCTGTTCATCAAATCCATAAAGACTGCAGGGGCATTAGTGACTCCGAAGGGCATGACTAGAAACTCGTAATGGCCATAACGAGTCCTGAATGCTGTCTTTGGAATATCTTCTTTCTTTACTTTTAGCTGTTGATAACCCGATTGTAAATCTAATTTAGAAAATACTCGGGCTCCATGCAGTTGGTCAAAAAGATCATAATTCTTGGTAAGGGATACTTATTCTTAATGGTAACTTTGTTCAATTCTCTATAGTCTATACATAACCGTTTACCACCATCCTTTTGTTTGCCAATAGCACTGGAGCTCCCCATGGTGAAGTACTCGGCCTAATCAACCCCTTATCAGAGTATTCTTGTAGCTGTTTCTTTAGAATCTCTAACTCAATAGGTGCCATTCTGTACGGAGCTTTGGATATGGAACTGTGCCTGGAATAGTATCAATGAAGAACTCAACAATTCTGTCAGGTGGGAGTCCTGAGATTTCAGCAAACACTTCTGGGAATTCATCCCAAACCGGTACTTCCTTCTTCTGGATCTCGGTAGTAGTCATCTGAATCTTTCTCTGACAGACTTAAGTTCCCCGTCAAATTGAAATTCAGGCTGAAGTGGAATTCTGAAATTAATTTTCTTATTTCGACAATCAATAACAGCATAGTATTTGCTGAGCCAGGTCATGCCTAAGATTACGTCGTACCCTTTGGTATCTAGTACGAGCATATCTATAGCCAATGTTTTGTTACATATTTCTACAGGGCAATTGATACAAATTTTAGAGGAGATGACTACTCCATTCCCTGTGCTAATCTCCCTTGGTGGTCTAAAGATTTAACAGGTATACAATGCAAGGCAATGAAATGATCTGATATGTAACAATGAGAAGCACCCGAATCAAAGAGGGCTAGAACAGGTTTTGAGTGTACCCTAATCTTACCTGTTACCACCTCTTCAGAAGTCTCGCCTCTTCCGCCGTCAAGTTGTAAGCTTGTCCCCTTCCGCGACCAGCTGTAGTCCTAACTCCCCTTTGGACTGGGCGGATCACTTGCTGTCGGGGAGGGGGAGGGGCCCTTCTAGCCATTGGTCCCTGTTCCTCTGTCCATTTGGTATTGGAGGTACTGGCAAGGCTTGGTTCACTATTCCTGTCCTTTTATGGGGACAGCCTTCATTGTATGGTCACTGGAACCACATACCAGGCATAATCCATTTGCCCTAGGCACTCCTGCTGCGTGTGGCCTGTCCTCTGGCATAAGCGATATAGGAAGTGGTTGAGTTATCTGAAGAGGGGCTGATCGAAATGGTCGTCTCATTGTCGGAACTTTTGTAGCTCTGAATGGACCTCCTCTCCCCATTTGTGGAAGTGCCTCTTTCGTGGCCTGATTCCTTATCAGGTTAAGTTTTTTTTCTCCAGTCATCGCTCCACCTCCCTAGCTATAGTGAGGACCTGGGCATATGTTTTCAGCTGTTGAGAATCAAAAGGACTTGAATATCCATTTGTAAGCCTTGTTGGAATCTACTTGCCCGCTTCTCTTCGTCTGTCACCATATATGAAGCAAATCGGCTAAGCCTTAAGAACTCAGCGGCGTATCATCCACAGACCGGTTCCATTGCTGAAGTCGGATGAACTGTTCTTCCATCTCTCTTTGAGCTGTGGTAGGGAAGAATCTATTATAAAAGCTTTTAGAAAACTGGTCCCAAGTGATGGGTTCTCTAGTCTTGCTTCTTCAGCTAGCCACCAGGTCCTGGCCACATCTTTTAGTTGAATCTTGGCAACCTCTACCAGATTTCTTTTGGGACCGGGCTGCCTTCAAGAGATCTGTGGTGTCGATCAGCCATTGTTCGGCATCTAGTGGTCTCTCTCCTCCTGTGAATATTGCGGGCAACTGCCTAAAGTCTGATACATTCCCCGGCCCTTGTTCCTTAGGAGTTGTTAATCCTTGCCGAAGGAGTTCTGTCTGCTGTTGTTGATTTTTCATCATATTCTGGATAAACCCTCAGAATATCAGCATTCTCTCCCGTGGGTCCATTTGGTAATTGTCTGGAGCTGTTACGACCCGTCCTTCTATCCATCGTTATGTTGGTAAAAGATGACTGGAAACTGGAAAGATAGAAGGATTTTAGGACATAGAGGAAGGAGTCAAGAAGGAATAGATAACTTCGTACATTGTAGCTGGATTGTATAACCGAGACTCATGCATAGCAATTGCAAATTAATATTCGTTAATTGCTGCTTGATTGTACTGTAGGTGTGAGAGCCTAGGCTCTGATACCAACCTGTAACGCCCCGATCCGGCGGGTACGGAGACGTTACTGCAACGTATATACGCAGGTCATAAATACCCTTACGTATATACGCTAAGCATCAGTACAGGCAAGAATCACAGTACCACAATACGTAGTATTTATACACATTCCAACATGAGGAGTACAATTTACAAGTTATCACCGAGTGTGATATACTATCACATATATCTTATATCACAGCTGGGTACAAAAGTAAAATTTACAATATGAATACAAGATGCTCACGAGCTGAAGGAAAATCCCGCGAGCTACAAGGAAAAGTTGGGTACTAAAGGTACCGAGACTAGTCAGCCTATGCTGAGAAAAAGCTTGATCTTCGGTGGAAGGCTCCACTTCACTCCAAGCTTCGGAACCTGAACATATAAATCAAGGGAGTCAGAACCTCCCAAACAAATGTCTAGGTTACAGCCAAGTGGCATAAGAGGTAAGAGTAATGAGAGTTGATATAGCATTATGAATAAGAAGCATGTAAAGGAGACACAATGTGCAATAACTGGCAAACTCGAAGGAATTTTATTAGCACTTTTAACTGCTAAATCTTATTACTCATCTTACTCATATGTCTAGGTATGTGCCATAGCGTCCTACTTACATACATCCACATCTGAGTAAGTGGAGGCTGTTATTGGAAACCAGCGGGGGTATCAACGAACAATGTTTACAGTGGGTCCCCGTACATGCCGGGACCACGGTCCAGGACGTTCCATTGCTGGTATATGGGAACCGGCCGCAAGGCCTACAGGAGGGTCTTATAGAATGCCCTTATCAAGATGGTACCAGAAGGAGGGAGCCAGCACTCCCTCGGTCGCCTGGAGGCCCACAGGTCAGACCGGAAGTTTTAGTTGCACAACATACCTAATACCACTGTAAACACACGAAACATGGATTGATAGCCGCGAGTTTCCCCCGACCCGATGCAAGTTGTTCCTTTTTATGATTTATTATGCATTTATCAGATTCCGGGAATGAGCAGGAATAAGTCAGGAATACATGTATCTCAGGAGTACAGTAAGTACTATAAAGAAATCAAGATGTCAGGTCATCATTCCGTTGTCGTGATAATTATAAGAGTCAAGTGTATCATACCGGTGTCAAGTGATAGCATGACAAGAGGGTGATATTCGTCCAGTGACAAGTCATGTAGTAACAAGGGCAATTATCAGGTAGTAGTATGTCGGGTGTCAGGTGATAACATATCAGTTGATAAGTGATACAACAAGTGAGCTGAGTATGCTGGAGGCACAGGTAGCCGAACAGAGTTTAGACACTAATACGCTTGGCGAGGTTACCGGGACGACTCGTTTTTAGAATACGAGTGGAAGGTCCGGTAGCAACTTGCCTGGACGGATTTAGTGAATAAAGCGCTGAGCGCTAAGTATGCTAACCAGATGGAGCTGAGAACCTGAAGGTCCAATCACCTCTCTTTAGAGATAGTGAGAGACCGGAGGCTGAACTGAGAAACCTGACGGTCCCAATCACCTCTCTTTCAAGATGGTGAGAGACCGGAGGCTGAATGGTCGCACGAGTTGTTCTATCCTGTTACAAGCATTACAGTATATCAGCCGAGACATATTCACAGATTACAACACACGCACCTGTACAACCACATCGTACTGCTACCAAGGATAACATAATAATGATTTTAATACAAGTCTATTTTCTGGCGAGGAAATCACTCGCCTAAAACGCTACTTTTGAAGCTTTGCGCGTCCGATTCCCCGGGAGAGGAAAATACCAAGTGAGTAAAGAAAAGGGGCTTGGCCTTTGGGTGGCCGCCGGCCCTAGGGTGGTGCGCCACCCCTTGGTGGTGGCCTAGGGAGTGGCCGGCCCAAGGAGAGGGAGGAGGAGAGGAAAGGGAAGGTGATTTTGTTGGTGGTGTGGTATTTGGTAAAAAGATGGATTTTTGTGGAGTAATAAAGAAAGTAAAGGAAGTAGTGGAGATGAAAGTGGTGTTGTGATGGTGAACTTGATGGTGGAAGTGAAGATGGTGGTGAAATTAGTAGAGATGATGGTGATGAAAAAGGTTATAAAGAGATAGTGGCGGTGTCGTTAGTGTTGTCGTGGTAATCGTCACCGGAATGATTACCGGAATAATCGTAAACGATTACCGGAATAATCACCAGAGATGTTACCGACGAAGAAGAGCTCGACCCCAATCCAAAGGAGGTGGCCGGCCCTTAGAGAAGATGATGGGGTGGTGTTTGTGGAGAGGTTTTGTTGTAGTGGTAGTTTTGGAAAGGTAAAGGAGAAGGTGGAGACTTTGGTGGAGTTTTTGGAGTTGTGGTAGTTTAAATGGAGATGGAGGAGGAAGAAGATGAAGGTAGGAAGTTAGATAAGTTGTAGTGGTGGTGGTTGTGGTGGAGATGAAGGAGGAGTTGATGGTGGTTAAGTGTTGGTGAAGAGAAAAATGAAGTGAAATGAAGAAGAAAAGGTTTATATAAGAATTGGATTTGTGAAGGTGATGTAAAAGAGTTTAGGGAGGGGTTTTTTGTAAAAAGGGAGAGGTGAGGTGTCTTGGCCGGCCATGGTGATGGGAGAGGGATTTGAGTGGTTTGGGATATTTGGAGAAGATATTTTTGGTGGAAGGAGAAGATATTTTTGGTGGAAAGTTGTAGAAAGTATTGGAAGAATGGAGAATTTGGTGGAAGGAAAATGAAAGAAGGAAAAAGGAAAATAAAATGAAAAAGGAAGATATTCTCTTGGAAGAAAAAGTGAAAATAATTAGAGTGGCGGATTCCCGGGATTAGGTTGCGGATGCGGAAAACTTTTGGAAAAATACCGAAATCGTCCGAAATCAAGTATCTCGGAACGACCCGCAAAAAATTCTCAAAAATCAAGAATATTATTCTAAGAATCATGGTGAAATTCGTTTCGAGAAATTCTTTATAGTTTTTAAATTAAAAATCCTGGAATTAGCCACTAATATCGGTCGACGCCAAATCCGGCAGAAATCTGTTAAATTTTGAAATTCCCAAAAAAAGAATTAAAGTAGTAAATATTATTCTAAGTAGATATGTGAAAGCAGTTTCTTAAAATTTGACCCCAGTTGTATATTAAAATTCAGGAATAACCAGCGGTACCGATTAATCCCGATTTTTAGGGTATTAAAAAAATAATTCAGAAAAAATCTGAAAAATCATGAAAATTTAGAATATTGGGAAATAGTGTTTAAAACTAAAATTGACCCAATCAGATTACCAGAGAGATCAAATAATGTAGTATTACCATTGTACGAGAAATAAATAAGAGAAAATAATAAATAAAAATAACAAAGTGTTTAACAAATCAGGATACGCATCTGAGTACGTATTCTGAGGATGGGGTGTTACATGTTCATCCCGATTTTGTTTTTCAAACTTGATAAAGCTTTATATGGATTGAAACAAGCTCCTAGAGCTTGGTATGAAAGGCTTTCTAGTTTTCTAATTTCAAATGATTTTGTTAAAAGCAAAGTAGACACAACTCTATTTACTAAGCATGTTGATAATGATATATTAATTGTGCAAATTTATATAGATGATATAATTTTTGTTCTACTAATGAGCTTTTATGCAAGGATTTGAAAAGGTCATGCAACTTGAATTTGAAATGTCTTCAATGGGTGAGCTCAATTTCTTCCTTGGACTCCAAATCAAGCAATTGCAAAACAGACGTTCATAAGTCAAGCCAAGTACGCAAAGGAACTCGTAAAGAAGTTTGACTTGAAGGCTCAAAGACTTGCAACACTCCCATGGCAACTACAACCAAGCTTGATAAAGATGACCAAGGTAAAGATGTTGATATTAAATTATATAGAAGCATGATAGGAAGTCTTTTATATTTAACGGCAAGTAGGCCGGATATCATGTTTAGTGTGTGTCTTTGTGCTAGATTTCAATCGTGTCCTAAAGAGTCCCATCTTTTTACGGTATAAAAACGCTTATTCGTTATATTAAGGGCACTATTGGATGGGTCTATGGTATCCGAAAACCGGAGAGATTCTCAATGACGAGTTATTCGGATGCCGACTTTGCGGGTTGTAGAGTAGATAGAAAGAGTACTAGTGGGGACATCAATTTCTTGGTAATTGTCTTGTTTTATGGTCCTCTAGGAAATAAAATTCCATAGCACTCTCAACCGCCGAGGCGGAGTATGTTGCCGCGGGGGCTTGTTGTGCACAAGTCCTTTGGATGAAACATACTCTCCTTGATTTTGATTTGCATTTTGATCATATAAAAATATTTTGTGATAATACTAGTACTATACACATGACTAAGAATGCAAATCAACATAGTAAGACCAAGCACATTGAGATTAGATATCACTTTCTTAGAGATCATTTTGAGAAAGGAGATATAGATATTGATTATGTTTCTACGAATTTGCAACTAGCCGATATTTTCACTAAACCTCTTGATTTTGCTAGATTTTCGTTTATTTGTGGAGAACTTAATGTTTGTATTATTGATTAAACATGTGATTCCTAACCCTTTTTGATGTATGACAAAAAGGGGGAGAATAAGTTAGTGCATGATAAAAATAAATTTATATGGTCTTGGTTCCATATGAGTTTATATGAGTTTATATATGTTTTGTTGTCTTGTTTTGTTTTCATGTCTTGTTTTGTTTTCTTGCGTTTTGGGAATTCTTGTGTTTTGTTAGTATCAAGAAAATAACATGTGATTTTCATTATTGTTTCAATGGTTTAAATTGGTATCAAGAGCTTATGAGTTCTTGTGTTTTTGAGTTTAAATGTTTTCTTTATATAGCATAATTTGAGGGGGAGTTTTCTCCTCCCCTATATTTTTATCTTGTAGCCTATTTGTTTTGTCATCATCAAAAAGGGGGAGATTGTTGGCCCAAAAGGTTACACTCTCCATTATTGAGTTTTGATGATGACAAACCAAATTAGTGCTATTTGGTACTAATGAGTTTGTTTAAGATTAGTTCAGTTAGTACCACTTTTGGAGGCCATTGCTTAGCTATTGCAACAACTTCTAGGTTTCATGAAGCAAAGAAGGCATATTAAGGAAGGAATATAGAAGAAGGGGCTCTAGTAAGGCATAGCATGGCTCAAGACTTGAAGATTGCTCAACAAGATTTGTTTTTAGTTTATAGGTTTAGAATTTTGTTAAAGAATGATGGATAGGTTTGAAGCTCAATCACACACGTTTTTGCGCACATATTGTTTCTAAGATGATTTTCTATAAAATGTACAAAAATATTTTTATACAAAATCCTCCTCCTACAAATCAATTTTTATGTTTTATACTTATTACTATTTAAAGATATTTTTCATAAAAATCAAAGTCTTTTCAAAATTGTGTTTTAAACCTGACTTTTGACCTGAGCCGGTCGACCGCACCAGTCGACCGTGCCAATGTAAGTCGTGCCGGTCGACCGGACTAGTCGACCGAGGTTCTGGCAGATGCACGTATCAGTGTGCATGTCTGCCGGTCGACGGGCAGTCGACCTGACTGCAATGGCTTTGCTCTCGGGTTTGTTGGGTCGACCGGGCGGTCGACCGGTTGCCTGTAACGGCTCTATTTTTGTATAGGCGGTCGACCGACCGGTCGACCGAACTAGCCGTTGAACAGTAAACGGCTATTTTCTGGGCTGTTTTAAATTTTGTCTTTTTGTGTTAAAATTGGTTTAAGGGATATATTTCAAACTAATACTCTCTGATTAATCCTAATTATGTTTTATCCCTTAACCCTAGCCCTCTCCTATAAATAGGGGTGTTTGGGGAGAGATTGTCAACTACAATTATTACAAGAAAATTCAAAAGTTTAAGGCATTCAAAAGATCTTTGTTTCTTGGTTTTTGTGCTGAAATTCTCTCTCATTTTTGAAGTGTTTTTGAAATTCTCTCTGATTTAATTTTCTTTCTTCACTTACAACAAGAGCTTCATTCCTTCTCATTGTTCTCTAAGGACCTTTTGTAAGGGAAGAGACTTTGAAAGAGAGAGTTTGTGGTCTTTTGACTACTCAGAAATTGCTTGTACTTGAGATGTGGAGTTGGGTACTCCAGTGTAATTGTGATTTCTTTGTGATAGTGGAAGTAGCTAGAATCCTTCTGGGGAAGGCGGGGAGTAGAGCTGGGTGCTCGAACCTCGATAACATATCCTTGTGTTTGCGTTTGGTTTACATTCTTGCACTTATTACTTGCTTATCATCATCATTGCCATATTTACTTGCTTTCATTCATCTTGTGAATCTTGTTGGGTGATTGTTACTTCTTAATTTTAATTTGTCCATTGATTAGCATTATCACCTATTCACCCCCCCTCTAGGTGATTTTCAACCACCTCTATCACTTCTTATTCTTAAAATAGAAGAATCTTTTTCCTTTTCAACTCTTTTCTTAAAGGCTTGAAAATGTGAAAAGGCTTGATTTTTATGTTCTAAAAAGAAAACCCAAGTAAAACGAGAGCAATCATCAACTAAAACAAAAGCAAATGATTCCCACTTAGACTTTTGGTTTGTGTAGGACCAAACAAATCCATATAGATCAACTCGAAAGGTCGTGATGTCATGATATCCTTGATTGATTTAAAAGAGACTTGGTTTGTTTCCCAAGTTGGCACGCATCGCAAATACGGTCTTTTTCAAATTTCAAGCAAGGAATACCTTTCACCATTTCCTTGTTGTTTAATCTAGAAAGATGGTCAAAAAAATGTGGCCTAATCTCCTATGCAACAACCAAGAGTCATCATCGAGGGCATTCAAACAAGTAGCATTGCATAGCATTTTAGACATATCAATCATGTATACATTGTTTTCACGAAATCCGAAAAATATACATGTATTGGATTGTTTATCAATTACACTACATGCTAGGTCATCAAAAAAAACATTAAAACCTTTATCACAAAGTTGACTAACACTCAAGAATTATGCTTGAGGCCATCAACTAAAATAACATTTTCTATTAAAAGGGATGTACCAAGTTTAATAATACAATACCAATGATTTTTCCTTGGTGTTATCTCCGAAGGTGACGGTTCCACCTTCATGGTATCTTGATAGGGTTGCGAAGTTGTTGATATCCCAAGTCATGTACCTTGAGCAATCACTATCAAGATACCACCACTCCTTACGTCGTTGGGCTTTGAAATATACCTACATCATTTAACAAATTTGTTGACTTTGGTACCCAAACTTTCTTGGGTCCTTAAATGTTAGTATTCAGACCCAAACATGATTATGCGATGCATTTATCCTATCATAGCAAAATTTAACCAAATGGCCTTTACGGCCACAATATGTGCATGCATAAACTTTACCATACATAAATGTATGATGAGTGTGTGGAGTGTGGACATGTTTAGGGTACTGAGCATGATGTAAAGGTTATGATTTATGAACATGAGTATGAGTAGCATGTGATTGTTTCTTTGGGACATGTTTCTTAGGAAACATAGCCTCTAGTCTAGTTTTAGCAAATTCACATT
This sequence comes from Agave tequilana, assembly GCA_038442645.1. Classification (NCBI taxonomy): domain Eukaryota; kingdom Viridiplantae; phylum Streptophyta; class Magnoliopsida; order Asparagales; family Asparagaceae; genus Agave; species Agave tequilana. Next base: position 11,880 of record JAVJIF010021039.1, read on the forward strand.
TCTTCAAAACTACTCTAAAGAATCAATTTTCTTCTTTAGCAAGGAAATCTCGTTTTCATCAATTTGTGAAAATTTACCTTTGCAAGAAATTTTATAGTCATCAAAATCCTTTTGAGTAGAAGTGAGAGTTGAAAATAATTCATCATTTTCTTTTGTGAGAATGAAAACTTTGTAGTTAAGTGATTCATTTTTCTTTTTCATTTTTAGGTATTTCTTTTTGAGAAAATCATAGTTATGAGATTGTTCTTCAAAAGCTTCTCCTAGTTCACCTATAGATAGTTCACAATCATCAATGGATGTATCGGGAGTTACCTTACTTGTGCTTTCATTAGCCATGAAGCACATGTTGGCGGTGTCGATTTTCCTCATCGGATTCACTCTTCGAATCCCAAGTAGCCTTTAAAGCTTTCTTTTTGTATGGCTTCTTGGAGGTGGAGGGTTTGCCTTTGTTTTTCGGACATTCCGCAACAATGTGACCCGGCTTCCAGCAATTGAAGCAAATCATTTTCTTCTCTTCTTTACCTTGCCATCTCCTTCTATTTTGAAATTTAGCCTTGTTGTACATTCTCCGAACGTTCTTTACAAGAAGAGAAAGATCTTCATCATCTTCTTCCTCATCGTCTTTGTCGGAGTAGGTGGAAGAGCTCTTGAAGGCGATTGCTTTCTTCTTGGGAGGAGCCATCTCTTCTCTTACTTTTCTTTCCATCTCATGGGTCTTGAGATTCCAATGAGACTGATGAGCTCCATTTCTTCCTTGTCATTAAGCTCCTTCAAAGTTGTGGCTTTGACTTTCCAAGATGGAGGAGTGCACGGATGATCTTCCTCACTTTTGGTCGTTGTCAATGCCATCACCTAAAGAAGAAAGACCATTAGTAATCTTTGTAAACTTAGTAACCCTATCATCTATGGTTTCATTCTCTTGCATGAAAAAGTTTTCATATTGGGAATGAAGAAGGTCAATTTTGACCCTCTTTACTTGTGAAGTCCCTCATGAGTGACTAATAAGTGAGTCCAAATCTCATAAGCGAATTTGCAATGAATGACTCTAGAAATATCATCATCATTAAGAGCTTGAAGCAAGGCATAGTGTGCCCTAGCATTTGCGTCAAACTTTTTTGTAGCAATGTCGGACCAAGTGGCCTCATCACCAAGAGGTGCGCTAAATGGTTTAGTACCGCCTTTGCAACTCGGCTCCCTAAGGATTGCAAAAACACGGTCATCTTAACCTTCCATATGGGAAAGTTAAGGCCATCAAACTTAGGTGGGGTCTTAATTCCTTCGGCCATTTTTACTAAGTGTATGAGGATGAAATATGAATGGAGTGATTAGCATATAGGATCTCTCTAAGGTTATTAAGCCAAGAGCCTAGAGACCAAAGCTCTGATACCAATTGAGAAACACCTAGAGGGGGGTGAATAGGTGTTAATGCTAATCTAGTGATCTTTTTAAACAAGTAAATATGAATGATGCAAACGGTCACTCAAAACAAGAAATTGAAGCTGAATTTCCCGTGAAGGGCTCTAGAACTTCTCCTCTTTGATTCCTCTAGATTATGAGTTGAGGCGCGTAATTGCTTTCTTGTTAAGATGAGTAAAGACCGAAAAATGCAAGTCAATGAAATGATTGAAATGGTGAAGAGCAAACAAACAATATCACAAGTAAGGAATGTAAAGCAATGAAAAGCAATAAGGAAACCAATCGCAAACACAAGTAATTGTTACGAGGTTCGAGCCACTGCTCTACGTCCCCGCCTCCACCACCGTGAAGGATTTCACTAAATTCGCAAAGAAAATTTTCACACCGGAACCTTTACACCCAAGGGATTACAATTGGTCTACAAAAGACCGGAATACCCAACTCCCACCAATCCAATCTCTACACAAGAGGGATCTCAACATAAGGAAATACAAATCATTTGGTGATCAAAAGACCACAAACTCTCTCTTACAACTTCTTATAGAGTGGAGATGATTTTTGGCTCAAGAAGTGAAGTGAGAAAATTTCAGTTGTAAAGAAGTAAAATAGCTTGTAAACCAACTGAAAACTTTAACCAAATAAAGCACTTTTGAGAATGAAAGTAAGAAAACTTTTCTTTTCTTTTGAAACTTGAAAACAATGGGAATTTTTCTTGTGTGGACAAAGAACCAATGACATCTATTTATAGGATTTGCTAAAAGCATTTCATCATTTAATCTAGGTCAATAGGTTAGATTATAGCCACAAGAAAATCAGAGATAGCTGAAAGATACATCAAAAATCAAAACAGAAAACATATTGCAAGAAAATAGCCGTTGGGGCTCTTTGGCGGCTGGCGGTCGACCGGCAGCCACATGGCAAAAGAGCCGTTGGCTTCAGTCAACCGGTCGGTCGACCGCAGGCTAAACAAAAACAAATTTTTGAACTGTCGGTCGACCGGGCCGGTCAACCGACAAAACCCGAGACTAAGAGTCTTGCAGTCGGTCGACCGCAAGGTCTGTCGGTCGACTGGCCTGGTCGACCGGCAGACATGCACAGACATGCACGCCCAAGCCCACAAGGCCCGGCCGACCGGACAGTCAACCGATCTGGCCTGAAATAGATCCGGTCGACCGCCTGGTCGACCGTTTGGCCTGAAATAGTATTTATAAGTAAAGAATTTTTGAACTTTGAATAATTTTTAAAATATTTTGAAATGGTTTGAAGTTTAAGTAACATGCTATAGAGGATGAAATACATGTTTTAAACTAGATGTAAAAATTGTTGGCCCAAAGGCCATTATCCCAGTTATTTTGATGATAACAAAACATATTTAGTTATGTATTTAATATTTTTGTTTAAAAGGATTTCAGGTTCAAGAACAGGTTTTTGACGGCTCCGCTAAAAGACTCACAAGTTTGGACGCCGCAAAAATGAAGATTCCCAAGCTATGCACAACTAGGATGCTTCGGGATCAAGATGATGATGTGAAGATCAAGACAAGATCAAGACGACAAAGAAAACAAGATTTGTATTTTTATTTTTATTTTAGATATTTTGTCAAAGCTAGATATTAGAAGTAGAGCTATGGGATTATCACACACACACCTCTTAGTTAGGTTCATGGCTTCAAAAAGATTTTCAATTTCCATTTCTAACTTAGTTTTAAAGTGAACATGTTTGGAAATAATTTTTAGAAAAACAATAGTTTTGGAAAAACATTTTTATGGAAAAATAAGTTTTTATCAAAAGGATTTTTATCAAACTATTTTTAACATGATAGAAGTATGACATATGCTCATACTCTATGTTTTTACAAGTTCCAAAAATTTTACCCAAGACCTAAATCCAAAAACCCCAATTTCTGGTTCTGGAAGTTCTGATATTTCAGAACTCACAGTAACCGGTCGACCGACCCGGTCGACCGATGTGCACAAACTGTGCATGTCTATATCAGTCGACCGGTCCGGTCGACCGAGGCAATTTCGTGTTCACAGGATTTTTCGGTCGACCGCCAGCCCCAACGGTCGGATTTTTGACCGTTGGCGGTCGACCGACCCGGTCGACCGGACTCTGTCAAAAGTTCTGACAGATCCAACAGCTATTTTTTTCAGGCTGATTCTCTTTTGGGATTTGATACCAACATTTTTGTGAGGCTGTTTTTGACCCCTATAAATAGAGGGTCACCTCATATTGATAAGACAACTATTGAAAAAATTGCAAAAGATTTTCACAAGAGCTTTACAAAGAATTCCAATTCCTTTCTTTTACAAAAGATTTCTCAAAGCCTAAATTCCCAACACCCAACTTGTAGCCTATTCCTCTACCTTCTCTCTAGTTTTTGCACACCACAATCCCAAGCTCTACATCTATATCATTGGCTCTAGGATTGTGCAAGTGAGCTATTTTGATCAATGTGATCACCTTTCTTATTGAGTGAAGTTGTAGAGGCATTGGCCTCAAGGGAGCTAGTGAGCTTCGGGTGGTGTTGCGGCATCACAAGTGTAGGGACAAGTGTGTCCTTGTATTGGCGATCCGGTGGGATCAACGATAGTAGTGCAAATCCTTCAAGTGTGAAGGCGGGGACGTAGAGCGTGGCTCGAACCTCGGAAACACATCCTTGCGTTTGCGTTTGCTCGAATTTTCTCTCAACCCTACTCCTTTTAATTCTTGCACATTTATTGTTATATTTATTGCAAGTCTATATTTGTGCTATTTGTGTGTTAAATTTTAAATTCCGCATTATTGCCATAATTCATATAGCCATCACCTATTCACCCCCCCTCTAGGTGATTTCAATGGTATCAGAGCCTAACCCTACAACTTAGGTCTAACCACCTTAGGGAGATCCATATTTGGCTATATACATTTTTGTTGCATTTATATTTGCTTGTGCATTCATGGCATCCATGGACTTCTCTAGCATTAAATCCCCACCCAAGTTTGATGGTTTAAACTTCCCCATTTGGAAGGTGAAAATGAATCTCTTCCTTAAATCCCTAGGAGTTAGGGTAGCTAGGGCCATTACCAAAGATTTTATTGAACCCACTAGTGATGAGAGCACATGGTCCGAGGATACTTCCAAAGACTATGAGGCTAATGCTAGGGCACAATATGCATTAACCCAAGCATTGAATGAGGATGACCTTGCACGCATAATTAATTGTAAATCCGCATTTGAGGTTTGGAACATACTCATTGTGACTCATGAGGGAACGTCTCAAGTCAAGAAAGCCAAAGTTGACTTGCTACGTTCTCAATATGAGAACTTTTACATGTTTGAAAATGAGAGCATTGGTGATATGCTCACCCGTTTTACAAAAATAACTAATGCTCTTTCTTCCTTAGGCGACAAGATTGATAATGATCAAAAGATAAGGAAAGTGATTAGAGCTCTTCCCAAAGCTTGGGAAGTCAAGGCGACCACACTCAAGGAGCTCAACGACAAAGAGGAGATGGACTTCTCCGGCTTCATCGGAAATCTCAAGACGCATGAGATGGAGATGAAAGTTAGAGAAGAGAGGGAGGCACCAAAGAAGAAGACGATTGCCTTCAAAGCCACTCCTACTACCATTGAGGAAGACGACTCATCGGAAGATTGCGATGAGGATTTCGCCATGCTCATCCGGAAGGTGGGCAAGATGTTCTACAAGAAGGGACGGCAAAGTAACTTCCGAAGAGGGAAACCTCAAGGAAGGTACGAGAAGAAAAGAGAAGAACCCGGTCCTTGCTTTCATTGCAAGAAGATCGGTCACCTAATTGCCGATTGCCCCGCTCTCCAAGCAACCACCTCCAAACATGGGAAGAAGAAGAAAGCTTTGGCCGCTACATGGGATGACTCGGAGTCGGAATCCGAAGAGGAGCACGACGCCGCAACATGTGCTTTATGGCACAAGGTGAGGATTCATCTAAGGTATGTCTAGAAACTTCCATTGATGATGATGATCTCACAATGGATGAACTTGCTCAATTTTTTGAAGAATTGCAACATAGGTATGAGATTTCACAATCTCATAATAAGAAATTGAAAAAGGAAAATGATGTTTTGAAGAACAAACTTGAAATTTGTTTAAAAGACAAAAATGAGTTATCTAGTTCTTTTGAAAAATTGAAAAATGATTTTGATAAGTATAAGGTAGCTAATAAAGGAAAAATCCCCATGATTTCTAGTAATAAAAATATTTTTGTTGAAATTCAAAAACGTGTTGATTCTTTAGATAACACTTTAAAGAAATGTGCATTTGATTTTAACAAGCTTGCATCTAAATTTCCTAAGGGAGTAGCCCAAGGGAAACATGTTCATCATAAACATGCTACACATAAACATGCACACACACATAACCATGCTTTTATGTACAATAGTGGTAGAATTTTTATTTGCACGTATTGTGGCCGCAAAGGCCATTTAGAAAAGTTTTGTTATGCTAAGAACAATGTTAAGAATAAATTTGTTTGGGTTCGCCCCGGATCTAACCCCAAAGGACCCACTAAGATTTGGGTACCAAAAGAGCCACCGAATTTAAATGATACAGGTATAGGTGGATCTACCCCCTCCAAGACTTAGGAGGAAGTGGTGCCCGGGTGGTTGATGCATTGGAGCTTAAAGAACAAATCGTGCATGCATCACTATCGTGGAGGCACCTATTTGTGGAGATTGCCCTTCAATTGGTAACATCTCCATTTAAAAGTTTTTTTTTTTGATTTTTAGTCATGTATACATATGTATAGAATTGATAGTTTGCTTTTGTACTCTATTGATATATGCTTGTATAGAACTACTTTTCTATCATGTTGTATATGTGCCTTGTGTCAACTTCTATATCTTTTGTTTCATGCCTTGTTTATTGTATGTCCACATGTATAGGTTATTATTTGTGATTATATACTTGTATACATATACACATTATTTTCATAAATAAAAATAAACATTTGTAAAATTTCCTATTTAAACAACACCTTAAAGATGGCAATTGCGCACCTCAACTCATTCAAGAGGAATCAAGAGGATGAAGTTCAGAACCCGTCACTGGGTATTCGGCTTCAACATCTTTAAAATCTTTGTTTAAATGTGAAAATAAAATTTAAAAGGGATTGCATGAATTTTGATGTTGTAATAACTTAATGAAGATTTAAAACCTGTTGGTGTATTCCTATATGTTTAATATGTCATACCTATTTTGACTATAAATTTCTTTAAAATTTTTTTTTTGGGCCAGATGCTGTTAACAGATTTCAGGCAAAGCCGGTCGACCGACCTATATAGCCCCGGTCGACCGACTCTGCCTGAGAAGAAATTTTTTATTTCTTTTCTGTTATCGGTCGACCGACTATATGTCCCGGTCGACCGATCAAGCCAGCAGAGTTCTCGGGTTAATTCGGTCGACCGACCCGGTCGACCATTCTGAAAATTCAGAACTCTCGGGTTGTTTCGGTCGATCGGACCGGTCGACCGATCGTCGAATTCTGCCCTATATCTGTCATTTCTTTTCACTTTTTTCTTTCTCTCTCTCTCACTCAGCCGACGAACCCGACTCCTTCCTCTTTCCAAAATTTTCTTTTTCTCTCCAATCTCTCAACCGATCCCAAATTAATTTAAAACCCACTTCCAACTCCTTCTTCTACTTCCAGATCTTCAATTTCAGGATCATCCATCCGCTGGATTTGGAGAAATTCGGTTTTCACTGATCTAGGGTTTCAGTTCTTCAAGATTAAGGTAAAAATCCGATTTTTGACTCTGTTTTCATATCTTGCCTTGGAATCAACTATCTATTGTCATCAATTCTAGGTTTCTAAGCATCTAGATCAAGCCCTAACTTGTTTAAAACCTAAAAAAAATCCAATTTTTATTCATCATGCCGAAACGATCTCGAACTGAGAAAGGGAAGGCTGTTGCTCAACCTTCATCTCAGGTTCCTAGACCCGTTAGGCTCTTCCTAAACGATCTTGCTGCTGATCGGTACTCCCATCTTTCCACGAGGAACATTAACTCGGGGAGATTCGTTGTTATCCAAGATTTCGAACACTTGAATATTCCACACATCCTGCAGTCCAACAATTTAGTGGAATTTTTGACCATCAAGGAGCAAGTTTACACCTTTCTTGTTCCTTACTTTTATGCTAATTTTGAATTTGATGGTAATCGTATCACATCAAGGGTTTTAGGTAGGGACATCGACCTTTCTATCGGTCGATTTGCTAGGATTCTGCATCTCTCCACTGGTGGAGCAGATGTGTATACCCATGACCTACATGACTTTGAATTTCCGGAGGGTGAGTCTTCGCTCACCGCATCCACTCTTATCCACGGGGATGACAACCCCGGTCTAGTAAGGAACGAAGTTGTGAGTAGGTTCACTCTCACTGCTCAGGTCCTTGCTAAGATTATTTTCTTCAACATTGTCCCCAAACATGGTGAGTATAGCCATGCTAGAGGTTCTGTACCATTGATTATCTATTGCCTTCTTCGAGGCATTAAGGTAAACTTTCCTCGTGTCATAGCATCTCACATGGCTTCTGATCAGATTCGTACTGCGGGTAGAAGCTTGCCCTACGGCATGCTAATTACCCATCTTCTTAGGGCTCTTGATTTTGATCTTTCTGCCGAAAGTCCCTCCAATCCCTTGACCAACATCAACGGAGTTGTCCTGAAGATGATGGAAGCACAGCTGCGTAGACACGCTCCTGTGCAACCTCATATTCCTCCGGCTGGTCCTGGCTCATCATCTGCACCAGGATCTTCTTCCTCTTCAGCCCCTGTTTTTCCTCCTGAGTTTCAGGCCCTTCTCTCTTCGGAGGTTCGCTCTCAGATCGAGGCGCACCAGGCCTGGGTCGAGAAGCGCGACGCAGCTATTCGTGCGGAGTTGGATGCTCGTGCCATTCAGGATGCTGCTTTTCGGGCGGAGATCCGGAACAACATGTCATATTTTGCTGAGTCCATGAGATTCGTGGACGTTCAGTTTCAGGCTCTTTTCACAAAATTTGACATGCTCGTTCCTGACCGTACTCCGATTGCTTGTCGACTCCCAGCCACCGGTCCTCCATTCCCTCCCAGAGCTCGTTCTTCTGTTCCACCACCACGCACCAGAGTAGATGGCATGGATCCAGAGGAGATTGCTTCTTCCTCAGAGGAAGAAGATGGTGGTGACAAGAAGATGGCTGAGGGCTCATCTGAGCATGCCGACGACGAGGAGGACGAGGATGCTGGAGATGATGATGATGCTGCTGAGTGACCTCCCCTTTTGATGATGTCAAAAAGGGGGAGAGTTATTTGGGGAGAGTTATCTTGAGAGATATTTTTGTGATGTAGTACTTTATTTGTGTTTGGACATGTAGTATTTACTTTTATTTTTGCTTTGGACATGTATTTTTAGTATGTGTTGTGGACATGGACATGGTTATTTACTTTATGCGTATCTTTTGTTTTTGTGTATCTCTTATCTATGTCATATATGAACTCATTTCCTTCATCTATTCTATGACATGAGTATTTGGTATCATTTGTTGGCATGGAAATATGGTGTTTATCATTTACATAAGTTTTTCCTATATATGCATGTGTTGAGGGGGAGCTTCATTTGAAGTCTCTACCCAAAATATTTTGTGATAACTACATATGTTTTGCCATCATCAAAAAGGGGGAGATTGTTGGCCCAAAGGCCATTATCCCAGTTATTTTGATGATAACAAAACATATTTAGTTATGTATTTAATATTTTTGTTTAAAAGGATTTCAGGTTCAAGAACAGGTTTTTGACGGCTCCGCTAAAAGACTCACAAGTTTGGACGCCGCAAAAATGAAGATTCCCAAGCTATGCACAACTAGGATGCTTCGGGATCAAGATGATGATGTGAAGATCAAGACAAGATCAAGACGACAAAGAAAACAAGATTTGTATTTTTATTTTTATTTTAGATATTTTGTCAAAGCTAGATATTAGAAGTAGAGCTATGGGATTATCACACACACACCTCTTAGTTAGGTTCATGGCTTCAAAAAGATTTTCAATTTCCATTTCTAACTTAGTTTTAAAGTGAACATGTTTGGAAATAAGTTTTTTAGAAAAACAATAGTTTTGGAAAAACATTTTTATGGAAAAACAAGTTTTTATCAAAAGGATTTTTATCAAACTATTTTTAACATGATAGAAGTATGACATATGCTCATACTCTATGTTTTTACAAGTTCCAAAAATTTTACCCAAGACCTAAATCCAAAAATCCCAATTTCTGGTTCTAGAAGTTCTGATATTTCAGAACTCACAGTAACCGGTCGACCGACCCGGTCGACCGATGTGCACAAACTGTGCATGTCTATATCAGTCGACCGGTTCGGTCGACCGAGGCAATTTCGTGTTCACAGGATTTTTCGGTCGACCGCCAGCCCCAACGGTCAGATTTTTGACTGTTGGCGGTCGACCGACCCGGTCGACCGGACTCTGTCAAAAGTTCTGACAGATCCAACAGCTATTTTTTCAGGCTGATTCTCTTTTGGGATTTGATACCAACGTTTTTGTGAGGCTGTTTTTGACCCCTATAAATAGAGGGTCACCTCATATTGATAAGACAACTATTGAAAAAATTGCAAAAGATTTTCACAAGAGCTTTACAAAGAATTCCAATTCCTTTCTTTTACAAAAGATTTCTCAAAGCCTAAATTCCCAACACCCAACTTGTAGCCTATTCCTCTACCTTCTCTCTAGTTTTTGCACACCACAATCTCAAGCTCTACATCTATATCATTGGCTCTAGGATTGTGCAAGTGAGCTATTTTGATCAAGTGTGATCACCTTTCTTATTGAGTGAAGTTATAGAGGCATTGGCCTCAAGGGAGCTAGTGAGCTTCGGGTGGTGTTGCGGCATCACAAGTGTAGGGACAAGTGTGTCCTTGTATTGGCGATCCGGTGGGATCAACGATAGTAGTGCAAATCCTTCAAGTGTGAAGGCGGGGACGTAGAGCGTGGCTCGAACCTCGGAAACACATCCTTGCGTTTGCGTTTGCTCGAATTTTCTCTCAACCCTACTCCTTTTAATTCTTGCACATTTATTGTTATATTTATTGCAAGTCTATATTTGTGCTATTTGTGTGTTAAATTTTAAATTCCGCATTATTGCCGTAATTCATATAGCCATCACCTATTCACCCCCCCTCTAGGTGATTTCAAAAATATGAAATATTTTTAAACATGTATATCAATCAAAACATGTATCTAAGGCAACTAACCAAAACAAAACTTGGTTTTTTTTTTGAAAGTAAAAATGTGTGTGTGAGTTTTTTTGAGCCAATTTATCATAACCTAAGTCTTTAACATTACTAATTCTTATAATGGTTCTAGGTGACTACAAGATCTTTAATATGAGCTTCTCCATATGCAATGTTGAATAACTTGAATCCTTGAAAACACCTTCCTTTAGGTAAGAAAATATTTTGAATCCTTAGAACCCTGAAACACACTTAAACTCTAAAATATGACAAGTACAAATAACTATATATGTTTTGTAATCATCAAAACTCCAAAACCGGGTGATTGTAACTTTGGGCCAACAACAAGTAGGAGTATAATCTCCAAGTTTAGTGCTCCACATAAGAATCACCAATCCATTTGTTTCTACCAAATTGAACCTCTTTCATAGGACCAGCTCAACAATCAAGACGGTTAGGTTCTCGCTGTCGGTGATCTCTACTATGGGCTTAATCTCATCCCTCTCGATGATTCTAAGATTATTCTCCTAGTAGACCCTTTATCAAAATAGACTTTATAAGGTCTAGGGTTATATATATAGCTTAAAGCCTTTTCATATGTTTCATATTTTGATACAAGCATTACTGCCTATCTTATGAGAAACTTCTCCCTCAATTTGGGAGACATATAACATTTGATCATGAGATAACATTTAAATATAGATTCAAATATCATTATCATTGTGAAATGAAATAATATATAGAGTTGTAGGTCACCTAGAGGGGGGTGAGTAGGTGACTAGCTGATCTAATGACAAACTAATGCGGAATTAAAACTAATTATGTAAACTAAAAAATATTATGCTAACACACCAAGTATAATCAAAGAGTGTAGCCGAATTTTCAGTGAAGGGCTCTGGACTATCCCCTCAAGATTCCTCTAAATTAAGAGTTGAGGTACCACTATGGCTCTCTTGGTTGAAAACAAGTGTGAGCAATCAAACAACCCAAACACGTATATCAATAAAGCACAAGTATATCAAGCATGTGAGAATGTAAACAATAAAAGCATGCAAGATATATAATACAAGTGAGAGAGAGATAAGCAATCGCAAACACGAAAGATTTGTTTCAAAGTTCGAGCCACTTGTTCTACATCCCTGCCTTCACCACTATGAAGGATTTCTATTATAATTGATCCAGCAAGATCACTCAGTGCCGTAACACCTACAACGAGCTCCCTCAAGAACTCTTGTTCCCGCAAGTTCCTCACTTGTTCCCGCAAGAACAATACACGCGAACCCACAATCTCGTCGAGGCCGCAACTTCTACAACTCCTCCAAATATAAAGGTTGTAACACTTGGTGATCTTTTCTCTTGATCACCAACAAACACTTTTACAAACAAGGATCCTATAGGATAGATATGGCAATGAAAAGGCTTAAGCTTGTGTGAGAAAACTAGATTGATTTGAAAATGAAAACACAAGAAAAAGCTTTTGAAAATTCAAGAGAATCATTCTTGATAAACTCTTTTTTTATATGGCGATGAAGCTCTAAAAACTTGTTAGGAAAACTCTATTGAAGATGAGAAAATAAGTTCTTGAAAAACTTGTTCAAAACTCACCCAAAAACTACATATTTATAGGCTAAGAAAAACTAGTCGTTATGGCTCAAAAACTGTCAGAAATGGCCTGTCGGTCGACTACCCTGTCGACGACCAACGGTCAAATTTCTGACCGTTGGAGTCTGGCAGTCGACCGGGCAGTCGACCGACCACAGACCCAGACTGTGCAATAGGTCAACTTTTAGGACCATTTTGAGGCTTAAAACGTTAGAATTTGGAAATAGTTATATATGATGAATTTGTATATATTTAAGTCTTCTTTCTAAAGGAACTTAAATAAAATTAAGAACATTTCAGAATAAAAAGTTATCAATAAAATACTAAAAGGTATCGAACCAGTAATTGTAAATTGTTTTCATAATAAGAACAGAATTCAACCTAATATTTGACATCTTTAACACTTGAATTAGGAAATGACTATTGAATAAGAAATATTGCCCTGAAAGTTATCTTTGAAATTCAATTTAAATCAGAGTTATAAAATATGAAAATAAAATTTTATAGTCAGAAAACTATAAGGGTGTCAAGCTGATCAGCAGACCAAGAAAATCTAAGAGCTCTGCAAACTCAGTCGGTCAACCGGTCGGTCGCTGAACTCAACTACGGTCAACTGGTTGGTCGATCGAGCTCAAGTCACGTGGGCTTGTGCACGTCTTATGCACATCGGTCGATTGCTCGGTCGACCGGCTCAGCCTTCGGTCGACCGGTTGGTCGACCGTACGCAGCCCAAAAACATATTTTTCAGGGTGATTAAAGATATTTTTAAATTCATTTTAAATGTCATAAAATATCCAAAAATCTCACAAAAATAAGTTCATTGAAATATTATGAAGTATAAATATGTGTGATGAAAAATCAACACATTATAAACACGTGAATTAGTTTTTGAGATATAGAAATCATGAAACCAAATCAGATTTTTCCGAAAACCAAAGTTTTTTTTTGTGTGTGTGTATAAGCTTGAGCAATCCATCATTAATCTATTCTTTATATTTTATCTAAAAACACAAATTTTAAACTTACAAACATGACACAAGTCTTGAAAATATTCTCCTGAAAATCTTCTTTTCCATCTTGACTTGGTCCAAACCTTGATCCATGAGGTAGACTCCTCTTTGAGTACTTAATGTGATCTTGAAGCGCGAGCTCTCGAATCAACAAGTACTAGCTTCAAAATTTTATTTCGAATCTTTTGTTGAAGCTAAACACCGACTAAGATCTTAATAAACATCTGAAACTTAATAAACACAATATCATCAGTACTAAAACTACGTGAGTTAATCATCATCAAAACTAGAGTGATGGGCCTTTGGGACAATAAGAGTATGTAACAAATGTATTATCGAATACATTAAAGTATTAACATTTGTAATACCATTGGAACCACATGTGTAATTTAGTTTTCGTTTTCAATGTCATTATCAGTAAAGAATGATAATGAATGTTCTAGCATATATACAACTAATACCTTACCTTTATAAACTGATGATGCTTAAAGATATAATGCCACAATTTAATTGTAAGGATGGTTTCAAGTTGGGTTTGACTACATAGCCTACCTTCCAAACTTGCCTCCCATTTCATATCCTTAATCTCAAATGGAACTTTTCATCCCATAAGCGTATCATCATTTATAAATTCTTTATGTCACATTATACATGTAATTTTCAAATGTAAGAATTTAATTAATGAGTAAGATAAACTGACCATACGAGCACAAATGCCTCTTGTTCCCACGAATATGTCACACATTTATTGTTGTTGCTCATTTCATTTAGATTAAAGAAACTGAATTAACAAACAATAAAAAAAATTCAAATATTTGTTAGTGAGATTTAAACAATCATTGAAAATTGAGCTCTATTTTAAAATATTTATTAAATTAGATAATTGTCAATCTATAATTAAAATGCTTAAAGTCTGTAATTAAAGAATTTTCTTTGCTATTTCTCAAGCACAACTTAATAACCAGTTTGTCCATCATAACCTTTTAAAGCACATCATCAACAAAATTAGATATAAAATTTAATTTTGATCAGTAAGGTTAAAACAAATTCTTAACCTCCATAATTACAGAATAGATACAAAATATTTGTAATTTCATGAATATGGTCTATGGTAAGATCTGTAACTAAAATAATGCATAATTAATTTTGCAATGACATCAACAAGCAAAATGAGTCTAGAAATTACTCACTAAATACAGTAATAGTAAGAATTAATTATTATTCATATGTAAGTAACCAAATAAAATAGACCATCTAATAAAGCTGAATGCGACTCTAATTGGTTTAAAACTTGTATTCAAATTATCAATTAAAAGCCATAAATACTCTTTAGATGTGTCATCCTATGCTTGTATTATATGGAATACAAATTCAGATAAATCACGTGGGATATAAAATAATATGTATTCATATTGGAAGTGTGTATATATATATATATATATATATATATATATATATAGAGAGAGAGAGAGAGAGAGAAAAATGTATATCAGCCCGCGGGCTGAGAGAACTCTCTCAGCCTGCGCTGACGTGGCTCAATTTTGCACCCCACTAACTTGCGGCCCGCTTATCGAAAGAAGTTAAATTACCAAATACCCCTTATGAAAAGCTACTTTTTCGGTAAAAGACAGTGAATGCTGCTTCTTTAATTTTTTTTATCTGATTTGATATTTAATGATTTTTAATATAGTCGCAGTACTTATGAGAACTGCTACCACGGTCGCAGTCTTTTCTAAGGACTACTACCAAGGTCGCAGTCTTTTTCTGAGGACTGCTACCAAGGTCGCAGTGTTTTTATGAGAACTGCTACCACGGTCGCAGTCTTTTTCTGAGGACTGCTACCAAGGTCGCAGTCTTTTTCTGAGGACTGCTATCATGATCGCAGTGTTTTTATGAGAACTGCTACCACGGTCGCAGTCTTTTTCTGAGGACTGCTACCATGGTCGCAGTCTTTTTCTGAGGACTGCTACCAAGGTCGCAGTCTTTTTCTGAGGACTGCTACCAAGGTCTGCTACCACAGTCTTTTCTAAGGACTGCTACCATGGTCGCAGTCTTTTTCTGAGGACTGCTACCAAGGTCGCAGTCTTTTTCTGAGGACTGCTACCAAGGTCTGCTACCAAGGTCGCAGTCTTTTTCTGAGGACTGCTACCAAGGTCGATAAAAAGTTGTGAGGGAGGGTATTTTTGGAAATTACAATGTTGAGGTGACTGGCATTAAATTGGGCGGGATTTTACAGGATTTTGCCCGCCAAAATTATTACAGATGTGGGGCGGTGATGTTGCCACGCCCGCAGGCTGAGAAAACTCTCTCAGCCCGCGGGCTGAGGTACAGTAAGCCCATATATATATATATATATATATATATATATATATATATATATATATATATATATATATATATATATATATATATATATATATATATATATATATATAGGTCTAATTTACATGCATAACATAAAATCCTGCATAAGGTATTCTCAGCGAACTAATTTTAGACATTATTTGAGCACTTGGTAACATTCACGAGCAGAATACACCTACAACCATATGAAATTAAATGTTATATTCAAGTATAAATTTGAGGAAATTAGATATATATTTTTACTCAACGTCAAAATATTAAAACTGTCAAAGGCTAATAGCATGAACAAATCTAATACATGCTAACTCGATGACTCAAAGAAGAATCAAGCAATGAAGCAACCACTTAGGTAATAATCAGTTATATATAATTGTTTTCGTTCACATAATCAGCTAACTATGCATCCATTCTCCTCAGTACTAATAACGGGGCCTTGAGATCATGTGCATTAGTACGAGATCATATAACCTGGTTGCTTATTTGGGATAACATGTATCAAATGTCATCAAGCATAGGCACTTCAAGAATGTGGAACGAGTTTCATAAAAAATCTTACCTCAGAAAAAAAAACTTTCCCAAAGAATTTGCTCTTTCTTGGTCTCTCTTCTTCAAGACATCTAAAAATCCATTTCTCTATGTAATCACTCAGCTTAGTTATTGCCAAGTCCTTTGAATATAAATGGAAGTCCCAGAAATAACTAGTATCATAGAAAGTCAGTAAACTGTATTATTGCAAATTTTTAAAAAAACAATTTATGAAAAACTATTTGAATGTGATTTTTCTGTAGAACTCCATAAAGTAACTTTATTAGACTAAATAAGTGATGGGGATAATAGAAATGTTTATTGATCGGTCACATATATTGCATACATATTGTCACATTACATGCTTATTATCTAAATAAATCATATTAATAAGTCCTATTTTTCTTTATAAAATGCAGGCCCATTGCTAAAGGATAGGCCAGAGAAACGAGCCCAAAAGCCCATTTAATTCAGAATAAATTCGAAATCTGGGATCAGAGCCGATCTTGACAAATCAGAGAAGTTGAAAACCGATTTAAATGAATCTTCCCAAATCAAACGGTTGAAGCCAACAAATCAAAAATCGTTTCGTCAAATCTGGGAGCTGCAACAGTGAATCCAGCAAGACAAAAGGAAGCCCAAATTCACGCCAACCGTCGCTCCACCTGGATGTGTCCAATTGGCCACATCCTAGCCGCGGATCCGCGGCCCAAGCCGCGGATCCGCCGCTTGTTGGTGGAGATAAGGGGAGCGTTTGCTCCCCTAATCTCCTCACTCCTTTCCCTCTGAGTTTTTGCCTATAAAAGGCAAGGTTTTGTACTAAAAAATTAGCAAAGACTAGGATTAGAATTTCTGTTTATTCTTTAAGGTTTTAGGCTCTTTGTTAGATAGTATAGAAGTTGTAACTTTATTTTGTAATTTGTAGTTCAGATCAAATACCAGTGAGAGAGACGAATTGAGTAATTGTAATCCGAAGATTGAAGTGACATCAATAAAAGGATCAAGCTTTCTCTTCTACCACTCCAATTCACGGTATGTCTTCTTTACTTACTAATTACTCTCTTCTATTACCTCTCTCTTGCTTGATTTTCATAAAAGCAACACTTTTGAATCAGAAATATACCGTAGTTAAACTTCGTTCTTGAAAGCACATGAGGATGTCTTTATTTTAAACTTAGACTTTAAAAGCAAAAATCTTTTTAATACTTGCTTCTTCGCGCTTGAAGGTTTAACATTCTCTTTTAAGGATTTGTAACGAAAGGGCTTAAGATTTAAATGAAACCATCTTATTTGTTTTACTTGGACATTAAAAGAACTAAAGGGTTTGGCTTATGATAAAAGTGATGCACCCAAATATTCTTGAGATAAGTACATAGTTGAGTAAAAAATTAGTGAGCCCAGATCTTCTTCTTCTTATATCAAAAAACAACAATTCACTTTTCAAAACTTTTTAAATCACCTTTTCCAAAGCCTTCTCCAAATTTGCAATTTCTCTTTTAATCATCTCCATTCTCTCCATTCTCTTTTCAACTAAAAAACTAGTACTATTCTTAGCTTTTTAAACAAAACACCGAAAAACTTCTATCGCATTCCTCCTCGTGAACACGACCCGTTAGCCCAAAGTTACATGGTAAATCCTTACTCTTTCATTTTGCAATCATTTATCCATCAATAAGAGTTAATTACATATAAACATCAAATCGCAGAGAACTTCAAGAGCAAGTCCGCTGCTGTTAATTAAGTAATCAGTACCTTATATTAATATATCTCGTCATATATGGAGAAAATCATCTGAAAATTAGATGAGGATCTGATAACTAAAGTTTTTCATGAAAAAGGTACGAATATTTCTATCTACTGTAGAACATACTACTTTCAACTACAACTATGCAGGTTAAAACATGACAGCGCATAAATAACTTATATACTGACTGCTAATCTGGAGAAGCAATGGTTCAACATAACAAGATTCCCATGATCAAAATCAAAAATGAATTAGGAAAGCGAACAGTTTAGGGGAAAAAAAAATCAAGATGCGTCCACACGCTGCCGCAACCTGAATAAGTCAGGCGTTTGGGTATAATCTAATCTAATTTATAAACCCAAATAATTGTTAGAAATCACCACAGGACTAACAGCAAACACTACATTTTACCAAATTACTTAATGTTTCAGCATAACACATGATATATTGGAAAATATACTACACAAATATGATATCACCATGTAAGAGATGAAGCACTTAGATATGCCTGTGAGATTTTTTGTATCCAAAAATTAAAATAACAAATAATTTAATAAAATAAATATAGGAACAATATTACCGGTATCGAGGAAGGTGCGTGATCACTGCGCTAAAAGGCATACCGCCAACTTCGTGCGATCAGCCAAGACAGATGTGTCCCTTAGCGACACACCCCTCTCTGACAGTGTCCCTTGTGTGCACGACCACGAAGGAGAGATGTAATACCCCGTTCCTGAAATATGTACCTAGATATGTATTCAGATTTTTTGATCATATTTTTTGATTTTACTTCTTATATTTGTTTTATTTTATGATAATTCATATGATCAGCTTGATTTTGATCTAGATTCGTAGATTCGGAGTCAGCCCTAATCTGAATCGGGGTCCGATCCTAATGTATTGCTTGATTTGGTCTTTTTGGTATTCAGATTTAACCAATCTAAGTTTCAAATATTATTTTCTAATATTTTAGATTTTTCATGATTTTCTAAAAAAATTTCGAATTAAATTGCAAATCTTCAAATCGGTGTCGCCCAGTGTCGCTAATCGATTCTCAGATTTTTAATTTACAAATGGAGTTAGATTACTAGAAATTACTTTATATTATCTCTTAAAATCATATTTTCTATCTAAGTGCATTTTTTGAGATATTTCCACATTTATCGAAGTTTGGCCGAATTTGATGTGGATCGGTATCTCCGGAAGATTCTAAAATTTTTATTTTGAAAACCAGATTGAATTTCTGAAACCAATTTCATATTTTCCTCAAGATGATATTTTTCCATCTCAGGGAGCTTTTGGGTATTTTTCAGAAATTATCAAAAGCCGTCCGAACTGGTGTAGACTAGTATTGATGGTTGATTTCAAGAACTTTATTTTAAAAATAAGATTGAATTTTTGAAATCTGATTTCTTCATGTACCTTAAAATAATATTTATTATTTTTGTGAATTTTTTAGAATCATTCTGAATTACTTCATTTTCTGAGTTTTTCCAGAATTTTCGGTGTTTTCTCGGACTCCGGAATTTTATCCAGATATTTTTCCCATTATTTTTCTATTTTCTAGTTTTCTCATCCACTCATAAATTCCCCCTCCTTTTCTTTTCTTTTCCTTTCTTCCAAATTTTCCTTAAAAATTTTCAACCACACAATAAATATCCCAACCACTCTTTCTCTCTCCTCATTTATGGCAAATCTCACGTCTGAACTCAGCTCAGGCAAGACGCGGACTTGAGCCTCATATCTGAGCTTAACTCAACCAGACACAACTTTGGTTTTTGAGGCAGAGATTCTCTTTCTCTGTCTGCATTTAATTGCCTTTAAATCAACTCCAATCAGTCATCACGACGTTCTCTCTCTACTAATATGACACTCGCGTTTTCATCTGGGATGCAGAGCTCATCTCCGCATCTGGCTCAAAATTGGTCAGGCTTGGGTCTGGATAGATGCAGATTTGGGCCTTTTTGGAGAGAATGGCATATTTGTAATAATCTTCACTTCCTTCTATATATACACCTCCCCACTTTTTTCTCTCTCCCTTTATTTTCTTCTTTTCTTCTTTCTTCAACACCAACATCAGCCTCAACTAGCCGTGCCTCCCCCTTGGCCAGCCACCATCTCCACCACTTCTCTACTATCCTTCCCTCATCTCCTCCTCTATTCTAACAACAGCAATAACAACAATAACACCAACTCCAAACCACCAACATCACCTCCTTCTTCTTCATAAAAACAACCCATTATCACCATTATTTTCTCTGCCATCTCCACCACCACCTACACTGCCTCAGCCACCAACAACCCCGCCATCTTCTTCTCCTTGGAGTGCTCTTTCCAACGAACCATTCCATCGCTCTCTGAAACATCAACAACTCCAGAATTCCAATTTACACTAGACTTGCACCCCTATTCACTCATCTTCTTCTTCCTTGGGCCTAAGCCGGCAGCCATAAGGGCGCCACTGGCCAGGCCGGCCATCCTTCCCCCTTTTCTTCTATCTTTCTTACTTTTCTTTCTTTCTTTTCTTCCTTCCTTTATTTCCTTTTCTCTTCACTATTTTCTCACCCCTGCGTCTCTCTCATCCTCTCTCACTCTCACCGATGCGTCTCTCTCTCCCCTCCTTAACCCTGCGTCTCTCTCTCCCCCTCTCTCTCTCTCTCTCTCTCTCTCTCGATTTCCCCTATCTCTATCTCTCTCTTTAACGCAACTCTCGCGTTGGTCTATCGGACGAGGAGCTCATCCCCGCATCCAAGCATTTTCTTAACGCGATCTTCACGTTCTTAATATTTGTATAACGCGATCCTCGTGTTCTTGTATCAACGCGACGTGGGGTTCATGCTCGTGTCCGCGTTCTTCTTGTGTCCTGTCTTAAACGCAGGTCTCGAACCCCGCGTTTGTGGCATTTGTATATCCCATGCCTACGATCCCCGCGTCTTCATTTTCTTTCCTTCTGGTTTTTTTCCTCTCCGCCTCTATATGATATAATAATTCTTATATTTGAACGTATTCACGTGTTGATTACTTGAAGTTTTGGATATTGGGAATTTCACTATGATTTTCCATATTTAGGCAAGTGTCCTCGCCTCTTTATTTGGATACCTCGCTTCGATAGGCATTTTACTGTATTTTCTGGGACTATGTATTGTGTTCTGAACATGTGTATTTGTACGATATGATGTATCTATATTTTGTGGACTGATGCTTGATACAGTGTAGATAATATTCTATATGTGTGTTGTGCGGTACTAACACCTTTTGTAGGTACTCTTGCCTTTGGCCTAGCCTCCAAGCTTAACCTCTCCGAGATTTATTAAAGTCCTCTGGACTTTTTATATGCTACACCTGGTAGGCGAACCTAACATTAGCACTTTATTGAACTCCGCTCGAGCGTAGTTACTCCATGAGTATGGCTTCGACGTGAGCGGTAGTATGGCGTTTCATACGCATGCAGCGACACGTGCATTTAGTTGTGCTATGACCAGTAACCACGCCGAGCATGATAACATTTAGGGTTATACATTAGCTTCGCTAATGCCGGCTTAGCTTCACTTGGATGATCACTTGCTTGCTTTCTCGCTTGTCGGTTCTCTTGCTGCTAATCATATATGCATGTGGGTTGTTGGTACTGACATCTCCTCCCGGTACATACTCAGCTTCCGGACTTAACCTCTCTAAGGTATATTAACAACTAGTTTCGTCTTTAGCATCGCCTAGTAGACATGTTTAGCGCCCAGCGCTTTATCACTAGACTCGCCTAGGTGGGATATGCCGGAATTTCTACTCGCATTTTAAGCCGAGTCGTTCCAGTAATTCCTCCAAGTGCTTTAGTGAGTAAATACTCGTCGTTGTTTGTACCTCTAACTTGCTCCGCTCCGCTTGATTGTGCTCAGTTATTACTCTATCATCTGGCATGTACATATTTAATATGTTAAACACTTGACATGCTATTACTTAGCACTTGTCATCTGCATGCTATCACATGCCTCCTGTTATGGTATCAGTTATCATCTGCCTGTATCATTTGGCATCTGATGTGTTATCATTTATCACCTGCCACCTGTCATGTTAATACTTGACTTGTGATTATCACATTTACGGGAATCCTGTCTTGATATCATGTATTATATATAGTGACCTGTTATCCTGTATTATATACAGTGACCTGTTATCCTGTATTATATACAGTGACTTGTATTCCTGTTATACATGTACTCCTAAATTCCTAATCATGTCCTGCTCATGCTATTCCCATAAATTGATAATTACATAATAAATTATAAAAAGTCAACTTGCATCGGGTCGGGGGAACTTATGGATATCAAAATATGTTTGTTTTTACAATGGTATTAGGTATGCTGTGCAACTAAATCTTCTGATTTGACCTGAGGGCCTCCAAGTGCCCGGGGAGCTCTGGCTCATTCTTCTTGCTACCATTTTCAAAAGGGCATCCTATAAGACTCTCATGTACGACTTGTGGCTGGTTCTATACCAGTAACAGAACACCCTGGACTGTGGTCCCAGGCATGCATGGGACCCACTATAAATATTGTTCGTTGATACCCCCGTTGGTTTCTAATAACAACCTGGCCATACTCAGAGGTGGATATATGTGTACTGGGATGCTAGTCCACATATCTAGACATCTTGGTAGGACAAGTAGTATAATAATAAAAGATGCCAAGATAATAACTTGTTGTGTTGCTTTGCAAACTGGGTTATATCACTGGTTTTGCCACAATTGCTTTCATCGGATTTTTACTTCGAATTTTCAGTTTTATTAATCATTATTATATTTCCAGTTTACCACCAGTGTACTACTCATATTCCATTGTACTTGTCCTCTTGAGTTGATCACTTATGGTTTTATACTGATTCTTAGTTACCACTCATTATTTGATATCTTATTCATGCCTGGCATGCCATGCTCATGGCAAAGTTTTCAATACATGCTTTTGATTCGGATTTATCGATACACGTGTGCTTATTCTGTACGTCACTTGAAATTCATCACACCACTTATTGGGGAGTTCTGACTCCCTTGGATCCTCATGTCCAGATCTTAGAGCTTGGTGCTTGTGAATTCTCTCAGTTGCTAATCAAAGTGGCGCAGCGGAAGTGTCGATCAGTAGCAGACCGTCTGAAATCCCATCCTTCTAGGGCCCCGTGCTCGGCTCTCGAGTTTTCTGTTTATAACACATGAGGGCATTCTATTCATCATTGTATATTTTCTTGTATTCTCGCATTTGCACCTATCAGTGATGTAATATTCTTGTAATATTGTGTCACATCCATTGATAACATTGTAATTATACTCATATGTTGGAATGTATAATGCACCACGTGCTTCGTACTCTGATTCTTGCCAGTACTGATACTTAGCGTATATACATGAGGGTATTTCTGACCTGTGTATATATGTTACAGTAACGTCTCCGTACCCATAGGGACATTACAGGATGGTATCAGAACCTAGGCTCTCACATCCTCAGTATGTCCAGACAACAAATTAATGGTAAAAAAATTTGCAGTTGGAATGCATGGATCCTGGCTATATAGTCCAACCACAAGTACAGAGTTATCTACTACTTCTTGATCGTCCTTTCCTTCATTTCTGAGTCCTTTCAATCTTCTCGTTTTTTGTTCCCATCATCTCTTTACCAACTTAAGATATTGATAGACTAGAGATGTAGCGGCATGGTTCTGGATGCAGCTATTATATGATCTCTTCGACCAACTCTATAAAGCTCAAGTATTCTCAGAATTGATCCACGATCAGGTTACCTTCCGGAGTCAATATTCGGGTTTCTCTATGGCTATATTCTTGGCTATATCTTTCAGAGTGATGATGCCTGGTGATTAGTCTCTAATTTTGTATAATTTTTATCACATTTGCATATTTGTTTTGTATAAAATTCTGCTAATAAAGCTTTGCTTACTTGATCCTAAGTCCATGATATGCAAAGCAGAAGAAGACCATAAATCACCATTTAATGGTTAATTAAAGGCCTACCAAGTAGCCATTGATCTTAGGGAGGAGATTTGTAAGTACACCTAGAGGGGGTGAATAGGCGTACCGCTAATCTAATGAACTAAATGCGGAAATTAAAACTAATTTGCAACTACACTTAGTGCAACCAACGAGTATAGCCGAATTCCTCGTGAAGGGCTCTAGACTAACTCCTCTTGATTACTCTGAGTAAGAGTTGAGGCGCTATACGAAGCTCTCGTGGTTAAGCACAAGTGAGGCACACAAACACACAAGCATGTATATGATATGACAAAGTAAAACAATGCACAAATAAAGAGAGAGAGAGTTTAGAGTCAATGGATCAAACGCAAACAACAAGATGTGTTTTGAGGTTCGGGCACCGAGCTCTATGTCCCCGCCTTCACCGAGAAGGATTTCCAATCCATTAGGAGTACCGAACTCCTCTCTCAACCAATACAACCTCCACCAAGGCAATACAAATGGTCTACCAAAGACCGGAGTACCGAACTCCACCAAACCAACCAATACAACCTCCACCGAGGCTACACAAACCCAACTCCACTTTACACTAGAGGGAGTACACTACAATCTCAATCTCTACCAAAGAGGGAGCAAACCACAACTCAAATCAACCTCTACCAAAGAGGGATATCACAAAGCAAAGGGTTTACAACTTGGTGGTTTCCTCAACCACAAACAATTTTCCCACAAATAAATGATCCTATAGAATAGGATAGAATGATATAGCTCAAGTGTGTAAATCAAGGTGTTTTGGAAATCAAATAACAAAGAAAAACTACTTGGAAACTACTTGAAAATGATAGAGATCAAGATCTAAAACAATATCCCAAAATTCTATTTCTTTGATTTTTCCAAAACCCTTGAAAACAACAAATAAAGATGAAATCTTTAAGCTTTAAAACACTTTTGAAAGCTTGTAAAAAACACTGGAGAGTATAGAAGTTTTGGCTCTAAAAATCTTAAGGAAAAACTCAAACCAATGGGGTATTTATACTCCACAAACAAAACTAGCCGTTGGACTGAATTTTCAGCACAGGCGGCTGGCGGTCGACCGGCCCGGTCGACCGCCAACGGTCAAAAATCCGACCGTTGGAGCTTCGATCGACCGGCTCGGTCGACCGCAGTCTGGAACAGAGAGCAGAGCTCTCTGCCGGTCGACCGGCCCGGTCGACCGGGGCTTTCCAGAGAGCAGAAGCTCTCTGGCGGTCGACCAGCCCGGTCGACCGGCCCTCCAGCCAAACAGACGTGCACATCTTGTGAACGTCGGTCGACCGACTCGGTCGACCGACTCCTAGCTTGGTCGACAAGTCCGGTCGACCGGCAGAAGCTAGAACAGGGAATTATAGGACTTGAAAACTAGGTTTTTATTTACCTATAAAATCCCATAAAAACTCTAAAAATTCACAAAAATAGTTTTATCATAATATATTGAAATACAAACTTGTTTGAAAAATTTCAACACAAATATCAATCTTTTTGAACAATTTTTATGACTTACAAATTTTGCCGAAAACCAAAAACAGCATGTTTCCAAACTTGAATTTTTGAATTGAAAATACGGGCGTGTTTGGTAACTTGCAAAATGCAAAAACTTTTGCAACTTTACATTTTATACTTGTTTGGTTTCGTTTGCAAAATGCAAAAAACTTTTGCAACTCTTCTTTTCTCACTTGCAGTTGCTACAGTAAAATTTGTGGTCATGTAAATCTCACTTTTACACTCATATTTTCCCACTTGCAGTTGCTACAGTTAATTTGTGGTCATGTAACTCTCACTTGTAGTACACTTACAGTTCAAAACAGTTACTGGATAATCAATATATAATTTAATATTATTAAATACTTAATATTTTAAATAGTGTTCAATTTCTTATTTAATTATTTAATTATTTTATATTTTTAATCTTAATTTTTTTATTGTTTTTAATATTTAATATTTACTATTTTAATTTAATATTTTTATTTAATATTTTATTTAATACTTTATTATTTTATTAATACTTATTCCATTTTTTATTATTTTATTTAGAGTTAATATTATTAATATAACAATATTATACTTTACTATATATTTATTTATTTATTTTTTTAATATATAATTAAATATTTAATATTTTAATAGTGTTCAATTTCTTATTTAATTATTTAATTATTTTATATTTTTAATCTTTAACTTTTTATTGTTTTAATATTTCATATTTTACTATTTTAATTTAATATTTTATTATTTTATTAATACTTATTTCATTTTTTATTATTTTATTTAGAGTTAATATTTTATTAATATAACAGTATTATAGTTTAATATAAATTACTATATATTTAATTATTTATTTTTTAATATAAAAAATTACTTTATTAATATCAGAATATATTTTATTATTATATTAATATTTTATTATGTTAATATTGTAATAATAATTCAGTATAATAATACTATAATGATAATTTATTATTATATTATAATTATATTTTACTTTATTAATTTTATATTTCTATAATATTATAATAATATTATAATAAAATTTATATTATAATAATTTGCAAATATTTTTAATTTATAATATTATAACTATATTTTATTATTGTTGTAACATTTCTTAATATTTATATTTTATTAGTATTCTTAAATTTTTATTAACGTTCTTTAGATTTTCTTAAAATTTTATATTATTTATTTAGTTAATATTTTAGTAATATTTTACTATTTATACTAATATTTTATTAATATTATTGTTATAAATAAAATATTAAGATTATTAATTTTTTATCTCAAATTTATTAATACAATTTAATTTGCAATAGTAGATTTAATTTAATAGTATTTATAATATTTAAATCACTGCTACAGTTAATTTTGTGGTCAACTTTTCCACTTACACTTTTACATTACCAACCAAACACCGTAAAACACAATATACTTTACCATTTACACTTTCACTTTATCAACCAAACACCGTAAAACACAATATACTTTTCCATTTACACTTCACTTTATCAACCAAACACCGTAAAACACAATATATTTTCTCTGCTACAGTTCATTTTTTCCATTCTCATTTTACGACTTACGACTTGCGACATTTTGCAACGAAACAAACAGGCCCTACGCTTTGTCCAAAAGTCATCCAAATACAAAAATATGATACTTAAACACTTTGAAGCATGTTGCATATGGACATAAGTCCAATATACATAAAACATATATATATATCCATGTTTTTGACAATAAATTCGGAAATATGTTTTGTTAAAGCAATAAACCTAAAACACATGAATAGGCATATCAAAATAAGTTTGTCTAAGATATGAAGCATACATGTATATAGAATGAATTTAATATACATAAAACCAAGTAAACTTGTTTTGAATCTATCTATTCATAAAAACCAATATCGATTAAACCAAAAACTGAAAATCAATATCCAAAACATAAAACGTGTGCGTGTTTTGAACTTGAGCATATCACACTATCTAGTCTTTACAAATGGATCTAAACACAAAACTAAACTATGTACCAAGGTCTTCTTGACGAACTCCATCTTCAAGTCGAATCGATCCAATCCGTGATTCACTGAGCTTGACTCCACCGAGTGCTATATATGATCTTGATGCTCAGGCTCTTGAATCACCATGTGAGAAGCTCCAAAACTCCTTTATTGAAGCTAATCACCTACTAATATCTTGGTTAAAGATCTGAAACTAAACATCACAAGATTATTAGTAAACATAACTACATGAGTTAATCATCATCAAAACTAGAGTGGAAGGCCTCTGGGCCAACAATCTTCCCCTTTTTGATGATGACAAAACTCATGGAGTTATATATGCATGGATTAAAGTTAAGCTTCAAAGAAGCTCCCCTTAACTCATGCATCACAATAAACAAATAATATACAATGAAAGCTCATAAACATGTATGCAAATACATGGAGATAAACATGCATAAACAAGCATGAAACACATCAAAATTTTTTTTTGAAGAACTATCAATTGTTTGTGAAAAATTGCTTGAAAAATATAATCTTTTGAAAAAGAAGACAATTGCTTTGAATAAAGAAATGAAAACTTGTCTTCTAGACTTGATTTGGTTTTGTAAGAGAAGGAAGAGATTTCTAGTGAACGTGATTCACTTAAATCCCAACTAGACCTTGTCCTAAATGAAAATGAGTTTTTGAAAAATAGAAATGATTGTAATGATGTTTTGAAGAAAAATAAAGTTATATCTTCAAAACTTAATTTTGTTGTAAAAGAAAATGATTCTTTGAAAATAAAATTGCTTCAATTTCAAAGGATTTAGAAGTTTGTTTAAAGAAAAATGAATCTTTGAAAATTGACATAGATTCACATGTTTGCCATGCTAGTGTAGCTTCACATTTTAGCTCACCTATTGCATGCTTCACTTCTTCTCTAATTGAAAATGATATAAATTTGTTAAAGAATAATATGAATTATTTGGGCTCCACTTTGAGCCATTGTGCCAAGAACCATACACGCTTGGAATCCTTGTTTCGCAAGAAACAAATTCCATCTATGCATGCACACCATACATGGCATACACATGCTCCTCACGGTCACACCCATCACATGTATGCTCATGTGTACACTTGTACACATTGTGGACGTAAGGGCCACCTTACTAAATTCTGTTATGATCGTATACATGATGTAAATTTAGCAAATAAATTTGTTTGGGTTAGAAAAGGGACTAGCCCCCATGGACCCAAAAGAGTGTGGGTACCAAAGACTACCCCTATTGTATTTGATGTAAGTGTGGGCTCTCGCATGACGTGAGAGTTATGGTGCCTTGAGGTGGATGCGTTTCGAGCTTAAAGATTACTATTGGGATACATCACTTTCAAGGGATGTTTTGGTGGGAAGACCACTTAGTTTGGAGAACTAGAGAGGTGCCTTCATTGGTTTTGGTATCGATCTCTAACTCCCGTTTATGTTTGCATGCTTTTCATGTCTTTGTTTCATAGCATATCTTGTTTTATTGTTCATCATGCTTATGCCATATTTATTAGATTAGTGATATACATGTTTAGTTATTTGAGACACCCATGTTTAAATATGGACTTATATCTTTGTATTCTCACTTTGTTTTAAACTAATATGTATATCCTAGATCTAATGCATATGCATATACATAATGATCATATGTATGTTTATGATTTTTGTTTTTGATGTTTCAGGTTTTAATGTTTATAGATTATTATGATAATGCCATGATTATTAGACCTTTGACATGCATACATAGCATTTGAGATCACCCATGTTTATATGGACCCATATATTGTGTTCTCACCATTGTTTAGCTATTATGCATATCATAGTTCTAATTGCATGTGGATTTACATAATGATCGTTTTTCATGCTTATCATGTTGATTTATGTCTCGTTTTATACTTCAAATTTTGAATATATGTTTAAATGTTAGTTTTCATTAAGACTAGGATATATATTTGTACATATAGTGGGCCACAAATAGATCATTATATGTTTGTACTTGAATGCTTATTTGTACCCATTAGATGTGCTAGTATAGTCTAGTTTTGATGTTTCATGCATTTTAACTTGTATTCCCCATTTTAGACATGTTTTTATGATCATGTGTTTTCACTTCATGTATATGTCTATCTTGTCCAAACTATTGATTATACATATATATCCTTTGAGCCACGCACCTTCATGCATATATATTTGTGGACTCGTTGTGTTTAGATATGTATGTATACTTTGGTTTGTATAAGACATACATATGCCTTGAAGATTTAATCGTTTTGATGATTTTCATGTTTTTAAGGAATTTTGAGCTTTATTGCCTAATTTCATGATTAGTCTCACATAACACTTGTACACTTACTTCATTTAAATATTTCTCATGATTATGTTTTCATGAGTATGTATGGGCTTTATGGACTTTGAGTGTTTAGTGACCATGTGATTTACATATTTTTCATGAAATATAATTTTGTTTTATTCCTTACTTGAAGGATTTCATACTAGTTTTCAAGATTTTTCATTTAACTAGTTACGGTATTGTTCGTTATGGTAGAGTTTTCAAACATACTATATTTTTCAAACCTATTTTTAAAAACCCCTACCTTCTAAGGGCAATTGGTTGGGAGACCATGCCTTGTATGCTTTCTATTGAAAATCATTTTAAACATGTGCATGAAATGGGTGGTAGATGAAATGAGGTATACACTTGATATTATTGTTGTTTCAATTGGTATCATTGGATCTTTTCAATTGGTATCAATATTGACATTTTTGTATACTCATATATTATTTTTGTGTATGTATACTTTCATTTGGTATCATCTATTTTGATTGGTACTCATTTTTCATACACTATACATATTTTATTTGTGCTTACTATATCCCTATATCTTTAAGCACGATTTTTTGATTATGCAAAGCTTGAATGTTTAATGACTATCATGTTTCTATTAATGAGTTTTCAATTGGTATCTTAAACAAGCTTATGCATCGTTTTATTTGGTATTTCATAAAGGGGGAGAAAATTCGTATTTTTATCTTTCAATTGGTATTTTGTTTACCGTTGATTTTTACTCCCATATTTTATGTTGAAAATTGATTTTATTTTGGTATCATATGTTCTAAATGACAAATATTCACAATTGGTATCAAGATTTTGTTTACTTTCAATTGGTATATATTGATCTATTTCTTTCAATTGGTATCCATAAAAATTTTTATTGGTATCTTAAAATTTGATTTACTAAGATATCTCAAAATTTGTTTTATTGAGAAAATTTAAAATTGTGTTTTAATAAGAAATGTTAAAAATGTTTTGATATGATTGCATATATGCAAGGGAGCTTAACATCTCTTCTACATATAGATTCATGTTGAGTGTATCTTATATTGAGGAGCTTGACAACTCTTCTTTATGCGATACACGTGTGTAGGGGGAGCTTCACATTTCTTCTTATGCATTGCATATTTTGTGTTATGTGAATTAGGGCTTGTAATCCTTTCTTCATGTAATGCATATATGTAGGGAAGTTAACTTAGCGTCTTCCTCTTCATGAATGTATATCACATATATTCTTATTATTGATTTGTTTGATATCACCCCTTTATTGATTCTTTGTTTCGAACAAAAAGGGTGAGAAGAATTTGTTGGTTTTGTTTTTACTTTAACCCCTTTGTTGATGATTGACAAAAAGGGGGGAAGTCTTTCAGTATATATATGCATGTTTTGAAAAAAGGATTTATGTTCATGTATAGCAATAAAAAAAAACACATGAATAGGCATATCAAAATAAGTTTGTCTAAGATATGAAGCATACATTTATATAGAATGAATCTAATATACATAAAACCAAGTAAACTTGTTTTGAATCTATCTATTCATGAAAACCAATATCGGTTAAACCAAAACCGAAAAACCAATATCCAAAACATAAAACGTGTGTGTGTTGTGAACTTGAGCATATCACACTATCTAGTCTTTACAAATGGATCTAAACACAAAACTAAACTATGTACCGAGGTGTTTTTGACGAACTCCGTCTTCAAGTCGACTCGATCCAAACCGTGATTCACCGAGCTTGACTCCACCGAGTGCTATATATGATCTTGATGCTCGGGCTCTTGAATCACAATGCGAGAAGCTCCAAAACTCCTTTGTTGAAGCTAATCACCTACTAATATCTTGGTTAAAGATCTGAAACTAAACATTACAAGATTATTAGTAAACATAACTATATGAGTTAATCATCATCAAAACTAGAGTGGAAGGCTTCTGGGCCAACAAGATTTT
The DNA here is from genome assembly GCA_038442645.1 of Agave tequilana. NCBI lineage: Eukaryota > Viridiplantae > Streptophyta > Magnoliopsida > Asparagales > Asparagaceae > Agave > Agave tequilana. The sequence goes on from JAVJIF010021039.1 coordinate 43,583, forward strand.
GTCAGCTCAGGGCTTCAAATCAAGAAACTGGGACTTCCACCTGACAGGGGACAGACAGGACAATGGGCAGCAGCAGGCGCCGTGTGCGCGGCCCTAGTAGGGCCTCAGAAACGCGACCTAGGCCGCATTTCTGCGACCGTACGGGGGCGGCCGCGCCCGTACTTTGGGCCAAGGTTTGCCTTATGGCCCCCTTTTCCCCTGGTGCCTATAAATACCCCTGGGGTTCTCCTTCAGAAAGATGCAATATTTCAGGGTAGTTTCATCTCCATTTTATAGTTTTGGGTAGTTTAGGTTAGTGTTCTTCTCCTCCCTCCTTTGTATTTTCCATTTCCTTTAGATCTTGTAATAGGAGAGTGAGTGATATATGGTTGGGAAGCAAGAGTACTTGTAATAGAAGGTGACAATCTATGAAAGGTGCTCTTTTAACTTATCTTTGTTTTCTTCTCTAACTCCTTTTATATGTTTAGATAATCTTTTCTCTCATGGCAACTAACTACTAACCACTAACTATTTTAACTTCTTTTTTGATAATCCACATGAATCTAATAGCCTCTACTTGGCCTTGCTCTTACAAGAGCCATTGATGGCTCATGATGATGATCTAACACTCTAACATCTAAATCTCTATCAAGCTAACATTACTTTATTTCATGCTTGTTCTTATTGGGTTTTGATGATTTAAGTGTAACTTGCACTTGTTGGTTGAATTTGAATGTGAAAGTTAACATATGAGCTACACTTTGTAAAGCTCTTGAACTAAGGACTAGTGATGGCCAATGATACATGTGAGGTAACTATCACTATAGTAGTTAATATCCATGAGTTTTCTTTATCTTTTCACTTTGTTTTAGAAATACTTTTAAAAACCACAAACATTTTATCTTCTATGTTACCACTTCTTCGTGTTTCACCGTACTTCTCTTTTTCATTCTTTGTTCTCTTTTATTTTCATTCTTTTAAGCTTTGTAGAACTTTTAACACACATGTGAATCAACCAGTAAAGCTTCTATCGCCTCCTGTCCTTATGGATTTGACTCATTTTAGCCTCTATGCTATAACGAAAGTATCGAGGAAGCCAAAGCACATACTATAAATATCGATTTCAAAACATACACTTTTTATGCGTGATTTTCCCCCGATTAAATTTTGGCGCCATTGTCAGGGATGCGAACGGTTTGATTTCACGTTTTTGATAATTTTTCTTTTTTGTTTTTTGTGTGTAGGTCAAATTTTTTAGCATTGCAAAAGTTCGCACTTGCTTTTGTGTGGTTGGGCAAATTCTTGTATATTCTTATACTTTGCTGCTAATTTTTGTTTTTATTACCTGTGCGCTGTAATAATTAAGAACTAAAATACAAAAATTGGATGTTTAAAATAGTTTAGACATTTGCATTTAAGCACGTGCCAATTTTCTGTATTTTATTCTTCTGTTGTTGTGATCTTGACGGAGGTGTACTGATTAGTCTCTAATTTTGCATAATTTTTATCATATTCTCACATTTATTTGATAATAAATTCTGCTAATAATACCTTACTTGCTTGATCCTAGGTTCATGGTGTGCAAATGAAGAAGAAGATCTAAATCACCATTTAATTGGTGATTAAAAGTCTACATGAATAGCCATTGACCTAGAGGAGCTAATTCATCAAAACCAGGGGTGCAAAACTAGAAACCAGGCACCAGAACTGACAGGGGACAGACGGGACCGCGCGCGGCTCGAAGCGCCAGGCGCGCGGCCATTGAATGGCCACGGCGCGCGCGCCGCTTCGGGCCAGGGTTTGTCCCCTGGCCCCCTGTTCCCTTGGCGCCTATAAATACCCCCTGGAGTTCCTGAGTTGGAGATATGCAGAGTTTTAGGAGTAATTTCATTTCCATTTTGTAGTTTAGGTAGTGTAGTGTAGTTTTTCTTCTTCTTCCTCCCTTGTATTTTTCATTTCTTATAGATCTTGTATTAGGGAGAGAGAGTGGTGCATGTTGAGAAGCAAGAGTGCTTGTAATAGAAGGTGACAATCTATGAAAGGTGCTCTCTTACCTTATCTTTGTTTTCTTCTCTCTAATCTCTTTTACATGTGTAGCTAACTTTTCTCTCATGGTAACTAACTACTAACCACTAACTTGCTAACTTCTTTTATGATAATCCACATGAATCTAATAGTCTCGGTTTGCCTTGCTCTTGCAAGAGCTATTGATGGCTCATGATGATGGATCTAACTCTAGCTTCCTAACCACTAACAAGCTAACATTACTTTACTCCATGCTTACTTTTAGTTTTGATGGTTTAAGTGTAACTTGAACTTGTTTTGTTGAGTTGGGTTGTGATGAGTTACATATGAGTCATGCTTTGTAAAGCTCTTGAACTAAGGACTAGTGATAGCCAATGATACATGTGAGGCAACTATCACTAAGAGGTTAGAATGTTGGTGGAGTCATTAGTAGTTAGTAGCCATGGGTTTTCTTTCCTTTTCACTTTATTTTAGATATACATACAAAAATCACAAACATATTCTTTTCTATGTTTCCCACTTCTTTGTTTTCACCGTGCTTCTCTTTTCATTCATTCATTTCTTTTCTTTTCATTCTTTAAAACTTTGAAGAATCTTTAACAAATACGTGAATGAACCAGTAAAACTTCTATCGCCTCTCATCCTTGTGGATTCGACTCGTTTTAGCCTCTATGCTATAACGGAAGTATCGAGGAAGCCAAAGCACACACACTTTAAATCTTAACTTCAAAACATACACTTTTTGTGCGCGATTTTACCCGATCAAATTTTGGTGCCGTTGCCGGGAATGGGAACGGTTTGATTTCACAAGTTTATTAACTTTTCTTCTTTGTTTTTTAGTGTGCAGGTTAAATTTTAGCATAGCAGAAGTCCACACTTGCTCAAGTGTGGTCGGGTAATTTCTTGTACATTCATATACTCTGCTGCTAAATTTTTTTTATTATTACCTGTACACTGTAAATAATTTTAAGAATTAAAATACGAAAATTGGATGCTTTAAAAACGGTTTAGACATTTGCATCTAGGCACGTGTCAATTTTCATTCCAATATACTGTATTTTATTCTTGTGTTGTGATATTGATAAGAGGTGTACATATGGCATTGCATATAGCATAGAATAAACACTTCAGTGATTTACTCGCTTTTTTGTGTTCATCTTATCTATATTGCACACTTGCACAAATTAAACTTAAGGGCAACACCCAATACGACATAAGGTGGGGAAGTTATTACCTTCCCTTAGCCAAAAAATCACCTCCCCACTCACACAACCCAAGCCTTAATAAAATTGCTAGACGTTGGCCCCTAGGGACATCTCAGACTCATTTAGGAGATTGACCTAAGGGGGAAGTTGTTAGAATTTGGCTCTTGCTAAATCGGTGTCTAAGGTTGGGGATTGAGAGGCGAAACCTCGAAGAACAGTGGTTTGGCATAATTAGGCCCGTTGCTCCGGCACGGATACCTCCCACTAATCTTGCCCCTACCTGGCCGATTAACTCGTGGTCAGCTTTCGACAATATATCCCCCGTGGACAGTCTAACCAGTTAGGAGTCGTCTAGGTCTAAGTCAACCCTAGCATAGGCTTGTTTTCTTTTTCTTTTTCTTTGTTGTTTGTTTGTTTGTTTTTCTTTTTTGTAAATTTTGATATGGATTTTAATAACAACAATTCTTTCAATTATAATATGAATTCATATTTCACCCGACCTCATTTGACTCGGATAACTCTGATCCGGCAATGTACAACATGAACCAACCATATATGCCGAATTAGGATTATCCGAATCAATATGACCCATATCCCCAACCATATGACCATAATTTTCAAAATAATTTCAACTCTTCATAGAGTTCATGGGGATTCTCCTACCCCGAGTCCAATTTTCAACCATCTTGTCCACAATTTTCACAATATTCATTCCCCAATTTTGATTCATATACTCCTTTTCCTGAACCACCAATTGAAGAAAAATCATCATTGGAAAGGAGTATTAAAGAGTCCCTACAACAAATACAAAATTTGCTCAATTCACAATCCTTCCCACATCAAACTCCACATACTCCTTTTCTAGAGCATCCCATTGAAGAAGAATCTGAACTAGAAAAGCGTTGGAAGTCTTTTGTGAAAGAATGCAAAACATGTTGGACTCATCATCTCAACCAAATTTACAAGAGTCCCACTCATCTTTTCCAGTCTTACCAATTCAAAATGAACAAACTTCAATACTGGACTTGAGTATGGAACCCTTGCGTGAGTCCGAGCAGCAACCGCAAAATCCGATGGACTTACAATTTCACCACAATTTCCAAAATCAACTTCCATACTCATATTTTCAAGAACCAATTACAAAGAGTATGGAAGACATGATTCCGAATCCAAATTCTGTTACACAGCCTATCAGTAGGTTAGATTCACTTTTGAGCGAATTGATCAATGAGAGCGAGGAAAGCCTTTCTTGTCAATCTTTGACCGATTCTTATATCCCTAACTCTACTGATTGGACCCATGAATCATGTCATTTTAGAAATCCAGCTTCAATTTCAGAACATACATTTGAACTTGACCAATCTCCAAGTTATGAAAGTCGCCTGGACATTTTGACAAGTTATCCCTTCCCTGAAATTGAAATCGAACCTGAATGTGATCCTGAACTTCCTGTTGGGAACTCCATTTCACTTTTTAATTCAATAATGATCCCAGTATCCTTATCAGATTTTTTTTCTCTATTACAGAGTCAACATTGAATCCTATACTAGTACACCGTGAAATAGAATCACCAATCTCTTATGATCACACTTCATTAATGAGGACAGTGTGTGAACATCAATTCTTGGTCTAGACCCTATTTTTGAACCAATTTTGACTCTCATTGTTGACTCTCGACTTGATCTGAGTCAACTTTTCGAGTTGGTATCGGTTTTTGTTCCTGTTCCATTTGAGTCCAAATCAATCATCTCTCAAAATCACACTTCATTGTTGGACAAGAATGTTGACAAAAATGACTCAGTAATTATTTTTGAAAATTGGAAATTAGATGGGGATAATTTTTTTAATAAGACCATTCAGTCCATCATTCTTTTGTTGGGTCATATTAGAGAGGTTCTTGGTGGGTTTCTGGATGATCCACGATATCTTGATTGGGTCGCAACGCTTGGCCCAATCCGACCACCACTAGAGCCACCCCCTTGAGGTAATTTCCTTCCCTCTCTATTTGTTTCATGTATTTACACATTCACGATGCATTGAGGACCATGCATGAGATAAGTGTGGGGGAGGGTTTACTAACATAGGTTAGTTTTAAATTTTCTTTCTTTTACACTTCTTTTTTTAAAAAAAAAATTCTTTTCCTTTTACAAAACTTTTTGAATTAAGAGAAATAGTTTTGATCCATTTTTAAGAAAATTAAGATTATCTTAGGAAATAGGAAGACCTAAAATTATGAAATTTTAAACTGAGTCAAAATAATATATCTTGTTTAAATTTTTGGATAAGAAAGTAAAATTGAAAAGATAATTTGATCTTTAATTTTTTGCCTTAGATTTATGCACTCCACACTTACACAATTTTTGAAATTGAAACAAAGACTGGAAATGCCATAAAAAAATATATTCAAACAATATATATATATATGATAAATAAAAACCACTTATTGAAGTTGGGTAATTATGCCTCAGGAAGCATGATTATTCACACCTAAAACGGTTGACAAAAAAATAATCTCCTTTAGTTTTGTGGCCTTGATTACTCGAGTCCTTAAGTCCGAAGAATGTTTTCTCATCTGGTGCCCTAAGACCATCTTTTTGGGAGTCACCGGCTAAAGGCTCACTACCCGGGTAAATAAGAAAGCCTAAGAAAACTAAAGGAAGAAAAAAGAACAAAAAAAAAAAAGAAGAAAAAGAAGAAAAAAAGAATAAAAAATATATAATATAAATAAATGGCATGAAAGTTAGAGTCGATATCCCAAAAATCTTCACAGTTCACAAAGTGCATATTTTTCTAAGAGTTTTATGAAAGATCAAAGAGTCAATTCAATTTTAAATTCTTACATTTAATTTATAACAAGATTTTTTTTTGCATTTTGACTTAGTTTAAGAAAGAACATTTCTGGTTAACCTATGACCTTAGATCACTTATATTTTCTCAAAAATACTTCAACACTTTTCTCTATTTCAAAATGTGTTTTAAAAATACTAACATTTAATTTCTTTCTTTATGGATTTTGTGGGTGTAATCCGCTGAAAACCCTCAGGAGACAAAACTCCTCCTCTAGGGGAAACTTAGATTAACGGCTTGTTGCACATGCTCAGTGCAATCGCGTCACCTGCGAAAGTAGTGTAATAATTTTCTTAGGTTTATTGTTTTACTCGGGACGAGCAAAAGATAAGTGTGAGAGTGTGATTAGTCTCTAATTTTGCATAATTTTCATCATATTCTCACATTTATTTGATAATAAATTTTGCTAATAATACCTTACTTGCTTGATCTTAGGTTCATGGTGTGCAAATGAAGAAGAAGATCTAAATCACCATTTAATTGGTGATTAAAAGCCTACATGAATAGCCATTGACCTAGAGAAGCTGATTCATCAAAACCAGGGGTGCAAAACTAGAAACCGGGCACCAGAACTGACAGGGCACAGACGGGACTGCGCGCGGCTCGAAGCGCCGCGCGCGCGGCCATTGAATGGCCGCGGCGCGCGCGTCGCTTCGGGCCAGGGTTTATCCCCTGGCCCCCTGTTCCCTTGGCGCCTATAAATACCCCCTGGGGTTCTTGAGTTGGAGATATGCAGAGTTTTAGGAGTAATTTCATTTCCATTTTGAAGTTTAGGCAGTGTAGTGTAGTTTTTCTTCTTCTTCCTCCCTTGTATTTGTAATTTTCATTTCTTGTAGATCTTGTATTAGGGAGAGAGAGTGGTGCATGTTAGGAAGCAAGAGTGCTTGTAATAGAAGGTAACAATCTATGAAAGGTGCTCTCTTACCTTATCTTTGTTTTCTTCACTCTAATCTCTTTTACATGTGTAGCTAACTTTTCTCTCATGGTAACTAACTACTAACCACTAACTTACTAACTTCTTTATGATAATCCACATGAATCGAATAGCCTCGGTTTGGCCTTGCTCTTGCAAGAGCCATTGATGGCTCATGATGATGGATCTAACTCTAGCTTCCTAACCACTAACAAGCTAACATTACTTTACTCCATGCTTACTTTTAGTTTTGATGGTTTAAGTGTAACTTGAACTTATTTTGTTGAGTTGGGTTGTGATGAGTTACATATGAGTCATGCTTTGTAAAGCTCTTGAATCAAGGATTAGTGATAGCCAATGATACATGTGAGGCAACTATCACTAAGAGGTTAGAATGTTGGTGGAGTCATTAGTAGTTAGTAGCCATGGGTTTTCTTTCCTTTTCACTTTATTTTAGATATACATACAAAAATCACAAACATATTCTTTTCTATATTTCCCACTTCTTTGTTTTCACCGTGCTTCTCTTTTCATTCATTCATTTCTTTTCTTTTCATTCTTTAAAACTTTGAAGAATCTTTAACAAACACGTGAATCAACCGATAAAGCTTCTATCGCCTCCCATCCTTGTGGATTCAACTCGTTTTAGCCTCTATGCTATAACGGAAGTATCGAGGAAGCCAAAGCACACACTTTAAATCTTAACTTCAAACATACACTTTTTGTGCGCGGTTTTACCCCGATCATGTACATATTGTATCGCATATAGTTAGGACAAACACGAGGTGATTTACTCTCTTTGTGTATTCATTCTTATCTATATTGCACACTCGCACAAATTAAACTTAAGGGCAAAACCCAAGACACATAAGGTGGGGAAGTCATTACCCTCCCTTAGCCCAAAAATTACCTCCCCACTCACACAACCCAAGCATAATAAATTTGCTAGATGTTGGCCCCTAGGGACATCTCGGACTCATTTAGGAGATTGACCTAAAGGGAAAGTTTTTAGAAGTTGACTATTGTCAAATCGGTGTCTACGGTTGGGGATTGAGAGGAAAACCTCAAAGAACACTGGTTTGGCAAATTAGGCCCGTTGCTTGATCAGTCTCTAATTTTGCATAATTTTTATCACATCCGCATATTTATTTGGTATAAAATTCTGCTAATAAAGCTTTGATTGCTTGATTCTAGGTCCATGGTGTGCAATGAAGAAGAAGACCCTAAATCACCATTCAATTGGTGATTAAGGCCCATTAAGATAGTCATTGACCTAGGAGGCTGATTCTGTCAAAATCAGGGCTGCAAAGCAGAAACCAGAACCAGAACTTGACAGGGACAGACGGGACAACGCGCGGCTCGAAGCGCCACGCGCGGTCCTAGTATGGCCGAGGCGCGTGGCTGGCTTCGGGCCAGGGGTTGTCCCCCTGGCCCCCGTTTCCCTGGTGCCTATAAATACCCTCTTGGGGTTCCAGAGCAGAAGATATGCAAGGTTTAAGGTAGTTCTCATTTTCCATTTATAGTTTAGGGTAGTGTAGTGTAGTTTTCCTTCTTCCTCTCTTGTATTTTTTATTTATTGTAGATCTTATAATAGGGAGAGAAAGTGGTACATGTTGGGAAGCAAGAGTGCTTGTAATAGAAGGTGACAATCTATGAAAGGTGCTCCCTTACCTTATCTTTATTTTCTTCTCTCTAATCTCTTTTACATGTGTAGCTAACTTTTCTCTCATGGCAACTAACTACTAACCACCAACTAGTCTAACTTCTTTTATGATAATCCACATGAATCTAATAGCCTCGATTTGGTCTTGCTCTTGTAAGAGCCATTGATGGCTCATGATGATGGATCAAACACTCTAACTTCCTAACTCTCTAACAAGCTAACATTACTTTATTTCATGTTTGCTCTTATCGGGTTTTGATGATTTAAGTGTAGCTTGCACTTGTTGTGTTAAGTTGGGATGTGATGAGTTACATATGGGCCATGCATTGTAAAGCTCTTGAACCAAGGACTAGTGATGGCCAATGATACATGTGAGGCAACTATTACTAAGAGGTTAGCGTGTTGGTGGAGTCATTAGTAGTTAGTAGCCGTAAGTTTTCTTTCTTTTTCACTTGTTTTAGAAATACAACAAAAACCACAAATACATTCTTTTCTATGTTTCTTACTTCTTTGTGTTTCACCGTACTTCTCTTTTCATTCTTTGCTTTCTTTTCTTTTGATTCTTTAAAACTTTGAAGAACTTTTAACAAACACGTTAATCAATCGGTAAAGCTTCTATCGCCTCCCATCCTTGTGGATTCGACTCGTTTTAGCCTCTATGCTATAACGGAAGTATCGAGGAAGGCAAAGAGCACACACTTTAAATCTTGATTTCAAAACATACACTTTTTGTGCGCGGTTTTCCCCTGATCATTGCTCCGACACGGATACCTCCCACTGATCTTGCCCCTACTTGGCCGATTAACTCGTGGTCAGATTCTGACAATATATTTCTGTGGACAGTCTAACCAGTTAGGAGTCGTCTAGGTCTAAGTCAACCCTAGCATAAGCTTGTTTTCTTTTCTTTTTCTTTATTTGTTTGTTTGTTTGTTTGTTTTCTTTTTTGTAAGTTGTGAAATAGATTTTAACAACAATAATTCTTTCAATCATAATATGAATCCATATTTTCACCCAGACCTTATTTGACTCGGATAACTCCAACCCAGTTATGTACAACATGAACCAACCATATATGCCGGGTTGGGATTATCCGACTCGATATGACCCGTATCCCCAATCTTATGATCATAATTTTAAAATAATTTCAACTCTTCACAGAGTCAATGGGGATTCACCTCTCTCAAGTCAAATTTTCAACCATTTTGTCCACAATTTTTACAATATTCATTCCCCAATTCTGCTTCATATCCTCCTTTTCTGTTCCACCAAGTAAGGAAAAGTCCAATTTGGAAAGGAGTATGGAAGCCATGCTTGAGTCCCAACAACAAATTCAAGATTTGCTTAATTCATTATCCTTCCCAAATCAAACTCCATATATTCCTTTTTTAGAACATCCAATTGAAGAAGAATCTGAGTTAGAAGAGCGTTTGGAAGTCTTTTGTGAAAATTGCAATGATTTCAAAATATGTTGGACTCATCATCTCAGCCAAATTTTCATGAGTCCTACTCATCTTTTCCAGTCTCACTGATTTAAAATGAACAACCATTAATACTGGACTTGAGTATGGCAACAACCGTAAAATCTGATGGACTCACAATTTCACCACAATTTTCAATATCAACTTTCATACTCATCTTTTCAAGAAGAACCAAATGCAAAAAGTATGAAAGACATGATTCAGACTCAAATTTTGTTCCACGACCTATCAGTAGGTTAGACTGACTAATGAGCGAATTGATCAATGAGAGCGAGGAAAGTCTTTTTTGTTGACCTTCGACCAGTCCTTATATCCCTAACTCTACTGATTGGACCCAAGAATCATGTTATTTTAGAAATTCTGTTTCAATTTCATCATACAACCTGAACTTGACCAACATCAACCTCTTGACATTATGGCAAGTTATCCTTTTTTTGAAATTGAACTTGAGCTTAAAAGTAATCCTGAACCTCATGTTGGTAATTTCATTTCACTTTTTGATTCAATAATGATTCCGGTATCTTTACCAGATTTTTTTCTCTATTCTGCAGTCAACATTGAATTCTGTACCAGTACACTGTGAAATTGAATCACCAATACCTTATGATCACACTTCATTAATGGGAAAAGTGTGTGACATCAATTCTTTAGTTTGGACCTTATTATTGAACCAATTTCTACTCTCATTGTTGACTTTCGGCTTGATCTGAGTCAAATTCGCGAGTCGATATCGATTTTTACTCATGTTCCATTTGAGTCCAAATCAATCATCTCCCAAAATCACACTTCATTATTGGACAAGAATGTTGAAGAAAATGACTCAGTAATTATTTTTGAAAATTAAAAATTAGATGGAGATAAGTTTATAAATAAGACCATTCAGTCAATCATTCTTTTACTGGGTTGCATTAGAGAGGTCACTGGTGGGTTTCTGCAAGATCCATGATATTTTGATTGGGTAGCAAAGCTTGGCCCAATCAAACCACCACTGGAGCCACGACCATGAGGTAATTTTCCTTCCTTCCCATTTGTTTCATGTATATACATATTCATGATGCATTGAGGACAATGCATGAGATAAGTGTGGGGAAGGGTTTACTAACATAGGTAGTTTTAAATTTTCTTTCTTTTACACTTCTTTTTAGGAACTTTTTAAAATTTTCTTTTGTGTAAAACTTTTCTCTTTTTTTTAAAACTTTTCTTTTTCTTTTAACAAAACATTTTGAAACAAGATAAATAGTTTTGATTTATTTTTAAGAAAATTAAGATTATCTTAGGAATTAGGAAGACCTAAAATTATGAAATTTTAAACTGAGTCAAAATAATAGATCTTGTTTAAATTTTAGGATAAGAAGGTAGATTGAAAAGATAATTTGATCTTAAATTTTTTTGCCTTAGATTTATGCACTTCATACTTACACAATTTTTGGGATTGAAACAAAGATTGAAAATGCCATAAATATTAAAAATAATGATAATAAATATCACTTATTGAAGTTAGGTAATTATGCCTCAGGAAGCATGATTATTCACACATAAAATGGTGAACAAAAATAAAGTAATCCCCTTTAGTTTTGTGACCTTGTTTATTCGAGTCCTTAAGTCGAGGGAAGTTTCTCATCTGGTACCCTAAGATCATCTGGTTTGGGAGTCACCGGCTAAAGGCTCACTACCCGGGTAAATAAGAATGCCTAAGAAACTAAGAAAAAAAAGAGAAGAAAAGAAAAAAAATGTGTATAATAATATAAATAAATGGCATGAAGGTTAGAGTCGTATCCCAAAACCTTCACTATTCACAAAGTGCATATTTTTCTAAGAGTTTTATGAAAGATCGAAGAGTCAATTCAATTTTAAATTCTCACATTTAATTTATAACAAGATTTTGCATTTCAACTTAGTTTAAGGAAGAATAATTTCTAGTTAACTTATGACCTTAGATCACTCATATTTTCGCAAAAATACTTCAACACTTTTCTCTATTTCAAAAATGCATTTACAAATTCTAATATTTGATTTCTTTCTTTATGGATTTTGTGGGTGTAATCTGCTGAAAACCCTCAGGAGATAAAACTCCTCCTCTAAGGGAAACCTAGAGGTCTAACGGCTTGTTGCACATGCTCAGTGCAATCGCGTCACCTACGAAAGTGGTGTAATAATTTCTTTAGTTTTTTTTTTGCTCGGGACGAGAAAAACATAAGAGTGGAGGTGTGATTAGTCTCTAATTTTGTATAATTTTTATCACATGTGCATATTTATTTTGTATAAAATTCTGCTAATAAATCTTTGCTTGCTTGATCCTAGGTTCATGGTGTGCAAATAAAAAAGAAGACCATAAATCACCATTTAATGGGTGATTAAGGCCTACCAAGTAGCCATTAACCTTAGGGAGGAGATTTTGTTAGCTAAGGGTATCAAATCAAGAAACTGTGGCTTCCACCTGACAGGGGACAGACAGGACGACGAGCAGAAGCAGGCGCCACGCGAGGCCCTAGTAGGGCCGCAGAAACGCGGCCTAGGCCGCAAAAATGCGGCTGTACGGGCGCGGCTGCGGCTGTACTTTTGGCCAGGGTTTGCCCCCTGGCCCCCCTTTCCCCTGGTGCCTATAAATACCCCTAGGGTTCTCCTTCAGAAAGATATGTAATATTTTAGGATAGTTTCATCTCCATTTTGTAGTTTAGGATAGTTTAGGTTAATGTTCTTCAACTTTCTCCTTTGTATTTTTCATTTCTTGTAGATCTTATAATAGGATAGAGAGTGATATATGGTTGGGAAGCAAGAGTACTTGTAATAGAAGGTGACAATCTATGAAAGATGCTCTCTTAACTTATTTTTATTTTCTTTTCTAACTCCTTTTACATGTTTAGCTAATCTTTTCTCTCATGGCAACAAACTACGAACCACTAACTAGTTTAACTTCTTATTTGATAATCCACATGAATTCTACTTGGCCTTGCTCTTGCAAGAGCCATTGATGGCTCATGATGATGAATCTAACACTCTAACATCTAAATCTCTAACAAGCTACTAACACTCTAACATCTAAATCTCTAACAAGCTAACATTACTTTATTTTATGCTTGCTCTTATTGGGTTTTGATGATTTAAGTGTAGCTTGCACTTGTTGGTTGAATTTGGATGTGAAAGTTAGCATATGAGTCATACTTTGTAAAGCTCTTGAACTAAGGACTAGTGATGGGCAATGATACATGTGAGGCAACTATCACTAAGAGGTTAGCATGTTGGTGGAGTCATTAGTAGTTAGTAGCCATGATTTTTCTTTATCTTTTCACTTTGTTTTAGAAATACTTTCAAAAACCATAAACATTTTATCTTCTATGTTCCCACTTCTTCGTGTTTCATCATACTTCTCTTTTCCATTCTTTCTTCTCTTTTCTTTTCATTCTTTTAAACTTTGAAGAATTTAACAACACATAAATCAACCAGTAAAGCTTCTATCGTCTCCCGTCCTTGTGGATTTGACTCGTTTTAGCCTATATGCTATAACGGAAGTATCGAGGAAGCCAAAGCACACAAACTTTAAATATCAATTTCAAAATATACACTTTTTGTGCGCGGTTTTATCCCAATCACCTGGTATTCAAAATTCTTAACTATCGATCTTCTTTATTTATGCTCAGTATTACCAGGGTTTTTCTTTATCTTTGGTATTCTGACTTATTCTCGGAGAGATATTAAGCATACAACACATCAGATATTCTATTACAAACTCTTCATCAAGTACAACTTCATGCTTCTTAGATAAAGAACTGATATTAGGTCAGTATTATTTGGCACCACTCGAAAATTCATACAGCAGGAAGTGCAGAAGAAATCTATGTTCCGATCATTATTCACTCGACTTAGGAGTATTATTCTTAGTTATTTACATCTTTATTGTATAATTCTCGCCCATATCCTTTTTGTGTTCATTTTACCCCTTATTGAAATTGCGAGGACACAATATTTGAAAGATAGATAGACATAATACCCCGTTCGTGGAATGCGTACTTAGTTACAGATTGAGATTTTTTGATTATATTTTTTAATATACTTACTGTATTTGTTTTGTTTTATGACAATTATATGATCCTTTTGTTCTGGATTTGAATTCGTGGACTCATAGTCAGCCCTAGTCTGAACTGGGAGCCTGATCCTAGAGTATTGCTCGATTTGGTCTTTTCAGTATTCAGATTTGATCGATCTCAGTTTCAAACATTATTTTCTTATATTTTAGATTTTTCATAATTTTTTAGAATTTTTCGAATTAAATTGCAAATCTTCAAAACTGGTGTCGACCAGTGCCGCTAATCGATTCTCAGATTTTTAATTTACAAATGAAGTTGAATTTCTTGAAATTGTTTTCAACTATCTTTTAAAATCACATTTTCTATTTAAGTACACTTTTTTAGATTTACTTGAATTTATCAAAGTTTGACCGAATTTGATGTGCACCAATATCTCTGAAAGAATCCAGAATTATTATTTTGAAAACCATATTGAATTTCTAAAAACTGATTTCATATTATTCCTTAGGATGATATTTTTCATCTCTGAGAGTTTTTGGGTATTTTTCAGAATTTATCAAAATCCGGCCGAATCGGTGTAGACCGGTATTGACGGTTGATTTCAAAAAATTATTTTAAAAATGGGATTGAATTTCTGAAATCTGATTTTATGATGTGTCTTAAAGTAATATTTATTATTTTTGTAAATTTTTGAAAATCATTCTGAGTTACTTCATTTTCTGGGGTTTTCCAGAATTTTCAGTATTTTTTCAGACTCCTGAATTTTATCCAGATATTTTTACATTATTTTTTCTATTTTTTGATATTTCCTATCCACTCATAAATTCTCCCTCTTTTCCTTTTCTTTTCCTTTCTTCCAAATTTTCCTCAAAAATTCTCAACCACACAATAAATATCCCAACCACCCTTTCTTTTTCCTCATTTATGGAGAGTCTCGCCTCTGAACTCAGCTCAGGTAAGATGCGGATCTGAGCCTCGCATCTGAGCTTAACTCAATCGGATGTTGGTTTATTTTTTAAGACAAAGAATCTCTTTCTCTCTCTGCATTTAATTCCCTTCATATCAACTCAATCAGTTATCACAACTTTCTCTCTCTCCTCTGCTAACGCGACACTTGCATTTTCATCTAGGATGGGGAGCTCATCTCCACGTCTGGGTGAAAATTGGCCAACGCGGGTCTGGCTAGATGTGGATCTGGGCCTTGTTGGAGAGAATCACACACTTGTAATTTTTTCACTTCCTTATATACACACACACACACACATACATATACACACACCTCCCCTTATGTTTCTCTCTCCTCCTTTATTTCCTTCCTTCTTTCTTCAACACAAACAGCAGCCTCAACCAGCCGTGCCTCCCCCTTGGCTGGCACCATCTCCACCACTTCTCCATCATCCTTCCCTCTATCATCTCCTCCTCGTTTTAACAATAACAACAACAACAATAACACCAACATCACCTTCTTCTTCTTCACAAAAACAACCCATTATCACCATTACCTTCTCCACCATCTCTGTTGACCCAAGGTTACAATTCTCAGTTTTGTATTTTGACGATAACAAAGCATATGAAGTTATTTGGTACTAATCA
The DNA here is from genome assembly GCA_038442645.1 of Agave tequilana. Taxonomy (NCBI): domain Eukaryota; kingdom Viridiplantae; phylum Streptophyta; class Magnoliopsida; order Asparagales; family Asparagaceae; genus Agave; species Agave tequilana. The sequence goes on from JAVJIF010021039.1 coordinate 59,311, forward strand.
AGTTCAAGAGTATATTTCCAGGTTCAATAAGATCTAACAGGTTTCTTCCTCTAAAGGAAGGTGTTGATGGCTCAGGATACTCAAGTACGGGATCATAGCTCAAAGCTCTCAATATCGCTCAAACGTCAATATCAGAAAAGCCCGCTTGAAGATTTTTATAGTTGATTAAAACCTTATAAGAAACTAGTTTGTTAAAGAGTAGAATATAGATTTGAGGCTCAAAGATATACACACACAAAAATGCATGTTTTCAAAAGTATGATTATTGACAAGATTTGTTTTGATACTTGTTCCATATTTTTCTAAAAATTTTATCTCTTTTTAGAACTTATATCTCATGGCTATGCATGTCTTCTCTTTCAAACTTCAAACAAAAATTATTTAAAAATTTTCTGTATCTTCAAAAATACCTTGACCTAGTTTTTGGCCTAGGTCGGTCGACCAGGCGGTCGACGTGCCTATTACAGGCCAGAATAGTAGACCTCATGGTCGACCGAACCTCTAACAATTAGGGTGTACACGTTGTGCATATTCCCGATCGACCGATTGATCGACCAGTCCCCTATTGTGGTCGACCGGCGGTCGACCGACTGAACCAGTTTGGTCTAAGTTAAACACGGTCGACCAACCGTCGACCCAGAGCCAACGATCAAATTTTATTTGAATGACCGATCGACCGGCCGGTTGACCGACATACTGCCAGATTGGCAGTAATGACCAGTTTTTGAAAGTTATTTTTAAACATGTTTTAAAACATGGTAAGTTGAATTTTTAGGGTCAATTTCTTTCTTTTAAACCTGGTAAAACTATTCTAAAAGTATTTTTCTAAAACCTATATAAAGGGTCATTGAGATTGAATGTTTCACAACAAATTCTATTGAAAATCTAGTTTTTATTTCAAAAAGAAAAGTTTTTCAAGTTTTCTTTTGTGCTTTTATTTTCAAAGTTTTTTTGCTTTTAAAATCTCTCTCTTTTGTTTTTCACTCTCACTTACATCTTTGAGCTTCAACTTTAAATTTTACTCTATAAGGTTTTTATAAGCGAGTTGTAAAGAAGAGTGTTTATGATCTCTTGATCACCCAGAGCTTGTTATCTAAATTGGCTTTGTGTTGCCTCTGATATAGAGGATTTAGTTGGGGAGTTGTGAACTCTGAGTGATTGTAATTCCTTGTTGTAAGGTCCCTTTGTGGAGGATACAATAGTGGATAGTGAAATCCTTCACCGTGGTGAAGGCGGGGACGTGAAGCGGTGGTTCGAACCTCAAAACAGATCTCTTTGTTTGTGATTATTTTATTGTCTCTATTTATTTGTTTATCATTAATTCATCCTTGTTGATCAATACTCGTCTCAATAAGATAGCATTTGAGCACCTCAACTCTAATCTAGAGGAATCACGAAGAGAAGTTCAGAGCCCTTTACGGGGAATTCGACTCAAGTCTTATTTTGAGTGATCGGTTGCATCATTTTATATTATATTGTCTTGTGTTTTCATTTGATTAGCTATACACCTATTCACCCCCTTTCTAGGTGTAATTTTGATTGGTATCAGAGCCTTGGTATCTAGTTTTTGGCTTAATAACTTTAGAGAGATCCTAGTTGCTAATTATTTCATTGACATCTTCATTCTCATTGATTGAGCTTGAACCTGCACAAAAAATACAGTATTTCAGATTTGGAATGAAGAGTGCAAGTGCTCAATTCTACCGCAATAGCAAGTGGCTATGCGGGTCATGATTCACAAGGAGGGTTAGCGATAGAAGCGTTCAAGGTTTGTATTGAAATCTTTGTGATGAAAAACGAAGGTTCTTCTTTGTTTTAAGAAATGAAAATAAAAAAGGGTAAAGTTAAAGTTAAAAGAAAGCGATAGATGAGAAGGTGGAGAAAATCAGAAAATGACTATGTACAAAGAAAATGAGAGATTGAAAGAGATTTGGAAGATGTCGTGTTGATGATCTAAACTAAAAGTTACAAGAAAAGAAAGTAGAACTAAAAAATAATTACTTACTTTCTTTTGACCAAAAGCTTACCTTGAATCTTTGGTGACGATGTTACCTTGAAGTGGAGGGAATCAGCGCATAGCCCATAAGAGTTGATTATTGTTTCTTTCACATTACATCATCAAGACAAAACAAGCATGAAATGATACAGAGAGACTCAAATCCATAGTCATGAGCTATCGGTGGCACTCGCAAAGGCAAGGCTCTTTCGATGCTTGTAGACTCACTTGGAAGACAATTGTACCAAACGAAGAGTGAAGTAGAAAAGAAGAAGAAGAAGAATACTAAAACGAAGTACATACAAAAGAAAATACAGATTTGATTTCATAACAATAAAAGAAAAGAAAGAAACCTTACACCAGTGTCACTCTCAGCACAAGCTTCGTTCTCGTTCTTCTATGAAAGTCTGATCTCCTCTGAATTACATAAATTAAAACTAAAAATTACATGAAAAGAAAACAAAAACCTATACTAGAAAATGGAAAACTAGACTAAATCCTATCTCTGCATGGTCGTCCATTTTCAGTGCAAATCCTGCCCTTTTATAGGCAAAAACCCAACCTACAGGAGAGGATAAAGATAGGAGGAGCAAACGCTCCCCCTAACTCCATAATGGAGCCGCAGAAATGCGGCTTTGGCCGCGTTTTCGCGGTCAGGCTGTGGCCAGGTGGCCACACCCTGTTGGTGGAGCTTCCCGGCTTCTCGTTCTGGCTTTATCTTCAGTTGGATTTTCAGTTTAAGTCTGAGATTTTGACGAAATGGTCTTTGATCTTTACTTCAACCGATCGATTCTGGGAGGATTCTTCTTAACCGATTTTCAACCTCTCTGATTTTGCCCTGATTCACTGAGTTCGAATTAATTCTAATTTAATACAGAATTTGGTGGGTTTTTGGGCTCATTTCTCTTCACTCTCCTTTAGGAATGGGCCTGCAAATAAATTAAACATTTAATTAGGACAATGCAGAGTTTATTCTATAATAAGTATGGGAATATAATAATAAATGTGCAACATTAACGACCAATCACACCCCCATACCTATCTTTTGCTCGTCCTCGAGCAAAACAACTAAACTATACTAAGGATTATTAGACCACTTTCGCAGGTCACGCGATTGCACTGAGCATGTGCAACAAGCCGTTAAACCTCTAGGTTTTCCCTAGAGGACGAGTTTTATCTCGTGAGGGTTTTCAGTGGATTACACCCACAAAATCCATAAAGAAAAGAAACAAAGAGTTAGTATTTTCGAAAAGCATTTTGAAAGAGAAAAATATTTGAAATATAATTGTAAGATTTAAGCAATCTATAAGTTATAGGAAAACTGAATTTTTCATTCCTAAACTTAGTCTCTATTCAAAAATTTGTTATCAATCAAAGTAAGGAGTCAAATTGTACTTCTCATTTAGTCTATTACTTTACCCTAAGTCATATGCACCTTGTGACCGTGAAAATTTTGACTAAGAGTTCATTAACTCTAACTCTTATCCCTTATTTATATATATATATATATATATATATATATATATATATATATATATATATATATATATAATTTTTTTTTTGTGGTATTATTCCTTAGTTCTATTAGGCTTTCTAATCTGCCCATATAACGAGCCTTTAATCGATGACTCCCAAACCAAACGGTCTTAGGGCACCGGTGAGAAAACACCCCAAGGACTTAAGGACTCGAGCAAACAAGGCCACAAAACTAAGGATTTTATTATATGAACCCCTTTTATGCGTGAATACTTATGCTTTATTAGGCACAAATACCCAGCTTAATCAGAAGATTTTTATATATATATTTTTCTCAAACTTATTTAATCATCTTTCGCATAAATACTAAGGCTTGCTCAGGCCAAAGTACCTAACTAATCAATAATTAGATTTGTTCATTTTTCATATATTTTTTTCTTTTTTTATATATAAGGCATAAGAATCTTTGTTTTTGAACCCTAAGTGTGTAAGTGTATAAAGTATGCATATTTCATTAAGGTAAAGATCAAGACTAAATTACTTTGACAAATTATCTTCCTAACCCTAAAAATCAAACAAATAATCTTATTTTGACCAAATTTAGAAATCATAATTTTGATTTTCCTATTCCTTAAAATTGACTTAATTTCTTACAAAAATATGTCAAAATATTGTTTCTATTTTCAAAAAGTTTTTAAAATTAAAGAAAATGTTAATATATATATATATATTTTTAAATAAAGAGAAAAACTTATGTTATGTTGAACCCTCCCCCACACTTATCTCATGCATTGTCCTCAATGTGTGAATTAATGCATAGATGCATGAAAAAGAAGAAAGGGAAGGAAAATGTTACCTTAAAGTGGTGGTTCCGGTGGTGGTCTGATTGGTCCACGAAATGCGGCCCAATCAACTTTTCGTTGAGTTCGGAGGAACCCACCAGAAATTTCTCTAATATAACCCATTAAAATGATGTATCCATGAAGGATTTTTATTAAAAATTTAACACCATCAAATTTCCAAATTCCATAATTAATTTCGGAGTCAAATTTGTCAACCGCCTTGTCCCAAAATGGAGTGTCAAAAGATAGAATGATTGACTGGGACTCAGGAAGTACTGGAACTAATACCGACTCAGGAAGGTGACTTAAGTCAAGTAAAGGTTCAGGAGTCGAGATTGGTTCAAGAAGTGGGTCCAAGTTAAGAAGTTGAAACTCAAATCCACATTTATTTTTCAACAATGGAATGTGAACAATGGAATGTGACTTAATATTGGTGATTCAAGTTCAAGAATGATAGGTGTGGGAATCAAAACTGACTCTAAAATATTACTCAAGTCAGGTAACAAAACAGGAGTCAATATTGATTCGGGAATTTGAACTGGATCACAGATTTGAGAATCTAGGTCACATTTCTCATTGAGTTCAATGTCATAAAAATGAGAACTTACCAATTTGTCAATAGGACTTTTAAAAGTGTAAAATTGGTCAAGTTCAATATGATCATCAAAGATGGGTGATTCAATTTCATGATGAATTGGCACAGGATCCAATGTTGACTCAGGAAAAGATTGAAGTCAGGTGAAGACACCGAATCATTATTGAATCAGGAAGTAGAATTGAATCACTAAGTTGAGGTTCAGGATCATATTCATTCTCAAGTTCTATTTCAGGAAAGGAATAACTTGCCAAACTGTCAATATCATTTTCAAAATTTGGAGTTTGGGCAAGTTCAAATGATTGTTCTGAAATGGAACCTTGATTTCCAAAACAATATGATTCCTCGGCTCTAACAGAATGGTTAGCGACATCAGAACTGGTCAAACGGTGAGAACGTAGAGATTGGACCATCATATCTATGTCACGATTACGAGCGTTTTGAGCCTGAATCATGACTTCAAGCATATTTTCATAGTTGATGGGTTCATTGTCTTGTTGAAAAGATGAAGTGTTGTCTTAGAATTGGTGGTGAAATTGTGAGTCCATCAGATTTTGTGATTTTTTTGGACTCATGCATACTCATTTCCAAAATTGATAGTTTTCTATTTTGGACTGGTGGAACTGAGTATGAATCTTGGAAATATTGTGGACTAGGTGGATAAGGAGGACAAGTTGGTTGAAAATTGGACTCGGGGAGGTGAATCCCCATTGACTCTGTGAAGAATTAAAATTATCATGAAAATTATGGTTATAAGATTGGGGACATAGGTTATATTGATTCGGATAAGACCAATCCGGCACACTAGGTTGGTTAAAGTTATGTATGCCGGGTTGGTAATATCCGAAAAAGAAGTTGGTGTGTAATATTGATTACTATTAAAATTGAAAATTTGTTATTATAAGCCATATCACACAATAGAATACGAAGAAAGAAAAAAAACAAACAAATAAGCAAACAAATAAAAAGAAAAAAATTCTAAACTAAGTTAGGGTAGACCTAGGACCTAGATGATTCCTAACTGGTTAGACTGTCTACGAGAGGTATAATACAGACTTTGACCACAAGCTAATCAGCCAGGTCAGGGCAAGATTGGTGGGAGGTTATCTGTCAGAGACGTTCTTTAATTAAATAACCACCAACCTTTGGGCTTTCGGCCCTTAATCCCTTTCCTAGACACTGATTTGGCAGGAATCAAATTCCAACACCTTTCTCTCTTAGGATAATCTCCTAATTGAGTCCGAGATGTCCCTAGGGCCAACGTCTACTCATTTTTAGTTAGGCTCGGGTTAGTGAGTGCTTGGAATCTGATTTTTGGGCTAAGGAAGGGTGATTAAATCCCACCTTATCTTGTTATGGGGTGGTGCCCTTAAGATCAGTTTGTGCAAGTGTACAAGATATGTAAACAAGATTCACTCAAAGCGATGTAAATCAACCAAGAGATGAGTCCTATTCTAGATGCAATGCGATCGTACCTTGCTCCAGCACTCTTCAACAGTAAAGTAAATGAATTGAAAAGACACGTGCCTAAAATGCACACGTCTAATCAATTTTTTTAACTTTTTCAACAAATGTTTTACTGTTGGTTTATTAGCAGGCTTTTGGTGATGGCATATAAGAGATAAAGTTTGCAGAAAACTATAATTTTTCAAAGCAAGCGGCCCTGCAAAAAGACAGTCAGTAGCGAGGTCCTTTTTGCCGCGGATCCGCGACCATAGCCGTGGAAACGCGATAATCCAGAGGGTGCTTGGTCTCTGTTTTCTGGAACAGAGGCCCAAGACCACTTATATGTTACTGCAATCTTTTTTTCTGCTTTTCCTGCCCTGTAACCTGCAACAGAGAAGAAAAATTCGTTTTAGTTCAAAAATTCAATAAAAACCGTTATCCCCCGGCAACGGCGCCAAAATTTGATTGAGCTTGAACCTGCACAAAAAATACAGTATTTCAAATTTGGAATGAAGAGTGCAAGTGCTCAATTCTACCAGAATAGCAAGTGGCTATGCGGGTCGTGATCCACAAGGAGAGTTAGTGATAGAAGCGTTCAAGATTTGTATTGAAATCTTTGTGAAGAAAAACGAAGGTTCTTCTTTGTTTTAAGAAATGAAAATAAAAAGGGTAAAGTTAAAGTTAAAAAGAAAGCGATAGATGAGAAGGTGGAGAAAATCAGAAAATGACTATGTACAAAGAAAATGAGAGAGTGAAAGAGATTTAAAAGATGTCGTTTGATGATCTAAACTAAAAGTTACAAGAAAAGAAGTAGAACTAAAAATAATTACTTACTTTCTTTTGACTAAAAGCTTACCTTGAATCTTTGGCGATGATGTTACCTTGAAGTGGAGGCAATCAGCGCATAGCCCATAAGAGTTGATTATTGTCTCTTCCACATTTCATCATCAAGACAAAACAAGATGAAATGATACAGAGAGACTCAAATCCATCGTCATGAGCTATCGGTGGCACTCGTAAAGGCAAGGCTCTTTCGATGCTTGTAGACTCACTTGGAAGACAATTGTACCAAAAGAAGAGTGAAGTAGAAAAGAAGAAGAAGAAGAAGAACACTAAAATGAAGTACATACAAAAAGAAAATACAGATTTGATTTCATAACAATAAAAGAAAAGAAAGAAACCTTACACCAGTGTCACTTTCAGCACAAGCTTCGTTCTCGTTCTTCTATGAAAGTCTGATCTCCTCTGAATTACATAAATTAAAACTAAAAATTACATGAAAAGAGAAACAAAATCCTATACTAGAAAATGGAAAACTAGACTAAATTCTATCTCTGCATGATCGTCCATTTTCAGTGCAAATCCTGCCCTTTTATAGGTAAAAACCCAACCTACAGGAGAGGATAAAGATAGGAGGAGCAAACGCTCCCCTTAACTCCATAACGGAGCCGCGAAAACGCGGCTTTGGCCGTGTTTCCGCGGCCAGGGTATGGCCAGGTGGCCACACCCTGTTGGTAGAGCTTCCCGGCTTCTCGTTCTGGCTTTATCTTCAGTTGGATTTTCAGTTTAAGTTCAGGATATTGACGAAATGGCCTTTGATCTTTGCTTCAACTGATCGATTCTGGGAGGATTCTTCTCAACCGATTTTTAACCTCTCTGATTTTTCCCTGATTCACTGAGTTCAAATTAATTCTGATTTAATACAGAATTTGGTGGGCTTTTGGGCTCATTTCTCTTCACTCTCCTTGAGGAATGGGCCTGCAAATAAATTAAACATTTAATTAGGACAATGCAAAGTTTATTCAATAATAAGTATGGGAATATAATAATAAATGTGCAATATTAGCGACCAATCACTCATCCACTACAGTAAAAATGGCCGAAGGTATTAAGACCCCTCCTAAGTATGATGGCCTTAACTTTCCCCTATGGAAGGTTAAGTTGATCGTGTTTTTGCAATCCCTAGAAATCCGGGTTGCAAAGGCGGTGACTAAACTCTTTAGTGTACCCACTGGTATTGAGGACAGTTGGTCCGATATTGCCACCAAGGAGTTTGATGCCAATGCAAAGGCACACTTGCATTGCTTCAAGCCTTGAACGATGACGACATAGTTAGGGTCATTCATTGCAATACGAGATTTGGTCACACCTAGTGGTCACTCATAAGGAACATCATAAGTCAAGAGGGCTAAAATTGATCTCTTGCGTTCCCAATATGAAAACTTCACTATGCATAAAAATGAGTCCATTGATGATATGGTTATAAAATTTACTAAAATTATTAATGGTCTTACTTTTTTAGGTGATATCATTGACAATGATCAAGAAGTCCGATAGGTCATTCGTGTATTCACTCTCATGGGAAGTCAAAGCTACTATATTGAAAGAGTTAAACGATAAAAAAGAGATGGAGCTCATCGGTTTTATCGGCAACCTTAAGACCCATGAGATGGAGAGGAAGGCTAGAAAAGAAACGACACCACAAAAGAAGAAGACAATTTCTTTAAGTCTACTCCCACCATCTCCGATGATGATGAAGAAGAAGAAGGTAATGTAGATCTTTCCCTCCTTGTAAGAAATGTAAGGAGGATGTACAATAAGGCAAAGATCAATAATAGGAGGAGATGGCAAGGAAAGGAGAAAAGAAAATTATCTGTTTCAACTATCAAAAACCCGAACATATCATTGCCGAATGTCCAAATATCAAAAACAAGCCATCTTTCTCAAACAAGCCAAAGAAGCCATTTAAGAAGAAAGCTCTCAAAACTATATGGGATTTAAAAGTGAATCCGAAGAGGAGGCGGACACGGCAAACGTGTGTTTCATGGCAAATGATAACACACCTAAGATAATTTCTAAACCATCCCTTGACGATTGTGATTTAACTATGGATGAATTAGGAGTTGATTTGTAGAACTTTCAAATAATTATGATTTTCTAAAGAATAAATATCTAAAAATGAAAAAGAAAAATGAGGTTCTTCAAAATAAAATTACTCTTTCTTATGAAAAAGATGATTTATCTCCCACTCTTTCATCCATACAAAAAGATTTTGTTGCTTACAAGATTTCATGTAAAGTAAAGTTTTTCATGATTGCTGAAAATAAAATTTCTACTTTAAAATCTAAAATCAAAACTTGTAAATATTTTAAAGAAATGTGAGTTTGATAAAGCTAAATTAGAGGCCATATTTTTCAAGAAAAATTCTTCAAAGAGATATATTCAGACTACACATGCTCACACTTCTAAATCACACTCTAAGCATGCTCATGTACCACATACTCATCATATACATCATGCATTCATTTATGGTAGAGTTTATACATGTACTTATCGTGGCCAAAAGAGTCACTTAGATAAATTTTATTTTGATCGCATAAATGCTTCTAATAATCATATTTAGGTTCAAAGTACTAACGTCATAGTACCCAAGAAAATATGGGTAACAAAATCAATAACTTCATTATTTGATGTAGGTACACACCAAGGCTCCAAGACATAGGGAGCGATGGTATCTTGATAGCGGTTGCTTAAGATACATGACTTGGGACATCAATAATTTTCCAACCCTATCAAGGTATCAAGAAGGTGGCACTGTCACCTTCGGAGATGACTCAAAGGGCAACATTATCGGTATAGGTAACATTAAAATTAGTTCATCCTAATTGATTGAAAATATTCTTTTAGTTGATAGACTCAAACATAATCAACTATATGATCGAGATTTCAAAGTTATTTTTGATGATTCTTCTTGCAATGTTTTAGATTGTAAAACCGATGCTTGCATTCTTTCCGGATTTCTTAAAAATAATGTATATAATATTGATATGTTAAATTTAGATTGCAATGCTACATATTTAAATGCTTTCAATCAGGATTCTTGGTTATGGCATAGAAAATTAGGCCATGCATCTGTTGACCATCGATCTAGAATTAACTCTAAGGAATCAGTGAAGAGTATTCCTTACTTGAAGTTTGAAAAGGACCGCATTTGTGATGCATGCCAACTTGGGAAACATACCAAGTCCTCTTTCAAATCAATCAAGGATATCAGACATATAGACTATTAGAGTTAATCCACATAGATTTATTTGGTTCTACTAACGCCAAGAGTTTAAATGGAAATCATTTTGTTTTTGTTTTGGTTGACGATTTTTCTCATTTTATATGGTTTTCTTTTTGGAACATAAAGATCAAGCTTTTTCGCATTTTAATGTTTTTTGAAAAAGGGTTGAAAAAGAAAAAGGTTTTTTGATTTTACATATAAGAAGTGATAGAGGTGGTGAATTCATTAACTATTCTTTTGTCACTTATTATGAAGAAAATGAAATTAAGCATGAATTGTCTTGTCCTAAAACTCCACAACAAAATGGAGTCAATGAAAGAAGAATCGTACTCTTCAAGCAATGGTTAGAATAATGATTAGTGAATATGGACTCCCTCAATATTTATGGGCCGAGGCCGTAAACACTTCATGTTACATATCAAATAGAATTTATTTTTGTAAAAATACTTTCAAAACTTCTTTTGAAATTTACTATTAGAGAAAGCTTAATCTTTCTTACTTTCGAATTTTGGATGCAAATGTTTTGTTTTAAACACCAAAGATAACTTAGATAAATTTAATGCTAAAGCTTTTGAAGCTATTTTTATTGGTTATTCTAATACTAGTAAGGCTTACAGAATCTTCAATAAAACTACTTTGACAATTGAAGAATCTATGCTTGTTAAATTTGAAGAATCTAATGCTTTTGTTAAGAATGCTTTAAAGATTGATTCTTCAGGTGAAGATATGGAGAAAATAAGAAGGATTTACCTATCCAAGGATGAGCCAAAGCTTGATAAACAAGGTGAAGTTCAAGAGGTTGAAGTGGTACCAACACTACCACTTTCAAAAGATTAGAGATTTGCTACAAGTCATCCCAAGGAACTCATTATAGGTGATGTAAGGGTAACTACACGCTCCAAACTCTATGATTTGTGTAGTCATTTTGTTTTATTTCTCATATTGAATTAAAGAACATCGTCGAAGCCGAGGGCGACTCATAAGGTTGCTTGCAATGCAAGAAGAGCTCAATCAATTTGAGCGAAACCAAGTTTGACAGCTTGTTCTTAGACCCCATGATAGACCAACAAGTGGTATTAAATAGATATTTAGGAACAAGTTGGTTGAGTTGGGTAATGTTGTTAGGAATAAAGCTAGGTTAGTAGCCCAAGGTTATACCCAAATCGAAGGTATTGATTTTGAGGAAAGCTTTGCATCCTAGCATGGCTTGAAGCCAATGGATTACACTTGCTTTTGCTTCTTATAATGATTTCAAACTTTTTTAAATGGATGTCAAAAGCGCATTTTTAAATGGTTTTAATGAAGAAGAAGTGTATATTGAACAACTCACCAGGTTTGTTGATCCTACACATATAGATTTTGTTTTCAAATTAGATAAAGCTTTATATGGTTTAAAACAAGCTCCTAGAGCTTGGTATGAAAGACTTTCAATATTTTTTATTTCAAATAGTTTTGTAAAAGGTAAAATAGATACCACTTTATTTACAAAACATGTAGATAGTGATATTCTTATTGTTCAAATTTATATTAATGATATTATATTTGGATCTACTAATAAAAAATTTTGCAAAGATTTTGAATCATGCATGAAGAATGAGTTTGCGATGTCTATGATGGGCAAGCTAAACTACTTCCTTGGACTCCAAATCAAGCAAAGGAGTGATGGAATTTTTATAAATCAAGCCAAGTACACAAGGGATCTCATCAAGAAATTTGGACTTGAAGGGGCAAATACGAGCAAAACTCCCATGGCTAGCATAATAAAACTTGACAAGGATGAAAAAGGTATAAATGTAGACATTAAACTCTATAGAAGGATGATTGATAGTTTACTATTTTAACGGCTAGTAGGCCGGATATTATGTAGTATATGTCTATGTGCTGGATGCCAATATTGTCGTAAAGAGTCCCACTTGATTGTAGTAAAACACATAATAGATACTTAAGGACACTATTTGAATGGGCTTGTGGTATCCAAAGACCAAACAATTTTACATGACGAGTTTTTCGGAAGCTGATTATGCCAGTTGTAGAGTAGATGGAAGAATACAAGTGGAACTTGTCAGTTTCTAGGAATTGTCTTGTTTCATGGTCTTCCAAGAAATAAAATTCTGTAGCCCTCTCAACCGCTGAGACAGAGTATGTTGCGGTCGGCGTTTGTTGTGCACAGGTCCTTTGGATGAAACATACTCTCCTTGATTATGATTTGCATTATGATCATATTAAGATATTTTGTGATAATACTAATACTATTCATATGACTAAAAATGCAAATCAACATAGTAAGACAAAGCACATAGAAATTCGATATCATTTATTTAGAGATCATTATGAGAAACGTGATAGAGATCATTATGAGAAATGTGATATTGATATTATGTTTCAACTGATTTTCAATTAGCCGATACTTTTACTAAGCCACTTGATTTTAACAGGTTTTCTTTCATTTGTGGAGAACTAAATGTTTGTATTGTTGATTCATGAGTTTTTCTTCGATAAAATCTACATATGTATTAATTTTTGATTGTTTTGCTTACCCTTTTTGATGCATGACAAAAAGAGGGAGAAGTATTATGAGTATTTATTGGTATTTGAATATTTATTGGTATTTGTTTGATCATACTCTTATACCATGTCTTTATCATATAACTTGTTGATATCTTGTACTTGATAGCTAGCTTAACTTGAGAGGTAGCTTTTACAAAGCTCTTTCCAATATTTTTTTAAATAGCTCATATGTTTTGTCATTATCAAAAAGGGGGAGATTGTTGGCCCAAAGATTACAATCCCAGTTTTGTTTTTTGATGATAACAAAACATATGAAGTTATTTGGTACTAATCAAGTTCAAGAGTGTATTTCAGGGTTCAATAAGATCTAATAGGTTTCTTCTTCTAAAGGAAGGTGTTGATGGCTCAAGGGTACTCAAGTACGGGATCATAGATCTAAGCTCTCAATATCGCTCAAACGTCACTATCAGAGAAGCCCGCTTGAAGATTCTTTAGTCAATTAGAACCATGTAAGAAACTAGTTTTTTAAAGAGTAGAATATAGATTTGAGGCTCAAAGATATACACATACAAAAATGCACGTTTTCAAAAGTATGATTTTTGACATGTTTGGTTTTGATACTTGTACCATTTTTTTAAAATTTTTTATCTCTGTTTAGAACTTGTATCTTATGGCTATTCATGTCTTCTCTCTTTCAAAGTTCAGACAAAAATTATTTGAAAATTTTCTATATCTTCAAAAATACCTTGAACTAATTTTTTGGCCTAGGTCGGTCGACCAGGTTGTCGACCGTACCTATTACAGCCAGAACAGTCGACTGCACGGTCGACCGAACCTCTATTAACTGGGGTGTGCACATTGTGCACATTCCCGATCGACCTATCGGTCGACCGGACCCTTATTTCGGTCGACCGGGCGGTCGACCAACTGTAACCAGTTTGGTCTCGATTAAACACGGTCGGTGGACTGGTCGACCGAGAGCTAATGATTAATTCGTTTTTGAATGGCCAATCAACCGGCCGGTCGACCGACACACTGCCAGATTGGTAGTAACCGCCAGCTTTTGAAAGCTATTTTTGAACATGTTTTTTAAAATGTGGTTAGTTGAATTTCTAAGGTCAATTCTTCCTTTTAAACTTGGTAAAACTATTCTGAAAGTGTTTTTCTAAAACCTATATAAAGGGTTATTGGGATTGAATATTTCACAACAACAAATTCCATTGACAATCTAGTTTTTGCTTTCAAAGAGAAATTTTTTTTAAGTTTTCTTTTGTGTTTTCATTTTCAAAGTTTTTCTGCTCTTAAAATCTCTATCTTCTGATTTTCACTCTCACTTACATCCTTGAGCTTCAAGTTTAAATTTTACTCAATAGGGTTTTTGTAAGAGAGTTGTAAAGAAGAGTGTTTGTCATCTCTTGATCACCCAAAGCTTGTTATCTCAATTGGTTTTGTGCTGCCTCTGGTGTAAAGGATTAAGTTGGGAAGTTGTATACTTCGAGTGGCTATAAATCCTTATTGTAAGGTCCCTTTATGGAGAATCTAATAGTGGAGAGTGAAATCCTTCACGGTGGTGAAGGCGGGACGTAGAGCGGTGGCTCGAATCTCGAAACAAATCTCTTTGTTTGCATTGGTTTATTGCCTCTAATTTTTTTATCATTCATTCATTCTTGTCGATCAATATTCATCTCAACAAGACAACAATGAGCACCTCAACTCTTATCTAGAGGAACCATGAGGAGAAGCTCAGAGCCCTTCACGAGAAATTCGGCTTCAAGTCTTGTTTTGAGTGATCGGTTGCACCATTTCATATTATATTGTCTTGTATTTTTATTTGATTAGCTATACGCCTATTCACCCCCTCTAGGTGTAATTTTAATCTCAACCACCACCTACATACCTCGACCACCAGCAACCCCGCCATCTTCCTCTCCTCGGAGTGCTCTTTTCAATGAACCATTTCGTCACTCTCTGAAACACCATTTCAACAACTCTAAAATTCTAATTTACACTAGATTTGCACCCTTATTCACTCATCTCCTTCTTCCTTGGGCTAGGCCACCGACCACAAGGGCACCACTGGCCAGAGATGGCCGGCTATCCTCCCCCCTTTCCCTTTTTCTTTCTTGCTTTCCATTCTTTCTTTCCTTTTCTCTTTTCTATTTTATATTTTCTCACCCCTGCGTCTCTCTCTCACTTTCACCCCTGCATCTCCTCTCCTTTTAATGTTGCATCTCTGTCTCTCTCTCGATTTCCTTCTCTCTCTCTCTCTTTAACAACTCTCGCGTTGGACATCAGACACATAGCTCATCCTCGCGTCCAAGCATTTTCTTAATGCGGTCTTCACTTTCTTCATATCTAATAACATGATCCTCGCGTTCCTGTATCAACGCGACGTGGGGTTCATGCCCGCGTCGGCGTTCTTTTCGTGTCCTTGCTTAAACGCGGGTCTCAGATATGCGTTTGCGACATCTGCGTAATGCGACTCCAGCATCTGCAAACCCCGCATCTTCATTCTCTCTCCTTCTGGTTCCTTTTCTCTCCTCCTCTATATAACATAATAATTCTTATATTTAAACGCGTTCACGCGTTGGTAACGTGGAGTTCCGGAGATTGGGGATTTCACAGTGATTTTCCGTATTTAGGCGAGTGTCCTCGCCTTTTTTCTGGATACCTTGCTTCGACGGGTGTTTTACTATATTTTCTGGGACTGTATATTGTGTTCCGAACATGTGTATTTATACGATATGATGTATCTGTATTCTGTAGACTGATACTTGTAATAGTGTAGATAATATTCTATATGTGTGTTGTACGGTACTAACACCTTCTGCAGGTACTCTTGCCTTCGGGTCTAGCATCTGGGCTTAACCTCTCTGAGGTTTATTAATGTCGTCTATACTTTTTTTATGCTACGCCTGGTAGGCGGACCTAACATCAGCACTTTATCGAACTCCATTCGAACTTTGTTACTCTGTGGCTTCACTATAAGCAGCAGTATGGCATTTTAGCGCATGCTGCGACATGGGCGTTTAGCTGTGCTGCAAGCGGTAACCACGTCGAGCATGACAACATTTAGTGTTGTACATTAGCTTCGCTCCAGCCCGCATTACTTCGCTTGGATGATCGCTTTCTTGCTTTATCGCTTGTCGGTTCTTTTTCCTAGTAGTCATGTATGCATGTGTGTTGTTAGTACTGACATCGCCTGCAGCTACATACTCAGCCTCCGGTTTAACCTCTCTAATTTTTATTAATGGCTAGTTTCGATTTTATCATCACATGATAGGCATGTTTAACGCCAAGCGCTTTGTCACTAGACTCGTCTAGGTGAGATGTTGTCGGATTTTCTACTCGCACCTTAAGCTGAGTCATTCTAGTAACTCCACCAAGAGCTTTAGTGACTAAACACTATTCACTGTCCGTGCCTCCAGCTTGCTCAACTCTGCTTCATTATGCTCAGCTATTACTCTATCACTTTCCATGTACATGCTTTATATGTTAAACACTTGACGTGCTACTACTTGACACCTGTCATCTACATGCTATCACCTGCCTCCTGTTATGGTATCAGTTATCACCTGCCTGTATCACTTGGCATCTGATGTGTTATCACTTATCACCTGCCACCTGTCATGTTAATACTTGACCTGTGATTATCACATTTACGGGAATCCTATCTTGATATCCTGTATTATATACAGTGACCTATTATCATGTATTATATACAGTGACCTGTTATCCTGTATTATATACAATGACTTGTATCCCTATTATACATGTACTCCTGAATTCCTAATCATGTCTTGCTCCTGTTATTCCCGTAAATTGATAATTATATAATAAATCATAAAAAAGTCAACTTGCATCGGGTCAGGGGAACTTACGGATATCAATATATGTTCGTGCTTATAGTGGCATTAGGTATGTTGTGCAACTAAATCTTTCGATTTAACCTGAGGGCTTCCAGGTGACTGAGGGGAGCACTGGCTCCCTCCTTCTTAATACTATCTTGAAAATGACATCCTATAAGATCCTCCTGTACGCCTTACAGCCGGTTCTGTACACTAGCAACGGAACACCCTGGACCCTGGTCCCTGGATTGTACGGGATTCACTGTAAACATTATTCGTTGATACCCCCCGTTGGTTGCCAATAACAACCTTGCCTTACTCAGAGGTGGATATATGTGTGCTAGGACACTAGTCCACATATCTAGACATATGGATAGGACGAGTAATAATAATAATAAAAATTGCCAAGATAATAACTTGTTGAGTTGCTTTGCAAACTGGGTAATATCACTGGTTTTGCCACAATTGCTTTCATTGGGTTTTTACTTTGAATTTTCAGTTTTTTAATCATTATTATATTTACAGTTAACCACTTGTGTACTACTCATATTCCACTATACTTATCCTCTTGACTTGATGACTTATAATTTTATACTGATTCCTGGTTACTATTCATTACTTGATGTCTTATTCATGTCTGACGTGTCTATGCTCACGATAAAGTTTTCAATGCATGCTTTTGATTCAGATTTATCGATACACGTGTGCTTATTCTTGCACGTCACTTGGCATTTATCACACCACTCGTTAGGGACTTCTGACTCTTCAGGATCCTCATGTCCAAATCCCAGAGCTTGGAGCTTGTGGATTCTCTCGGTTGCTGATCAAAGTGGCGAGCAGAAGCGTGGATCGTCGACAGACCGTCTGAAGCCTCATCTTCCAAGCCCCCTGCTCGGCTCTCAAGTTTTCTTTTTGTAACTTGTGAGGGCATTTTGTTCTATTCATCATTATATATCTCTGTGTATTCTCGTATTTGCGCATATCGGTGATGTCATATTCTTATAATATTGTATCACATCCTATGACAACTTTGTAATTTTACTCATATGTTGGAATATATAATGCACCATGTGCTTTCGTACTCTAATTCTTGCATGTACTGATACTTAGCGTATATACATGAGGGTAATTCTGACCTATGTATATACTGTTGGCCCAGAGGCCCTTCACTCTAATTTTGATGATGATTAACTCATGTAGTTATAGTTTAATAATATTCTTGTGATATTTAATTTCAGATATTTGATCAAGATATTAGTAGGTGATTAGCTTCAACAAAGGAGTTTTGGAGCTTTTAAATGTTGATTCAAGAGCTCGAACGTCAAGATCGCATCTAGTACTTGGTTGGAGTCAAGCTCGTTTGGATCGTGTTGGATCGAGTCGACTTGGAGAAAGAGTTCTACAAGAAGACCTTAATTTATTTAGTTTAAGATTGTGTTTAGATCATTGTAAAGATTAGATAGTGTTGATATGCTCAAGTTCACATACACACATTAGTTTATTGATTTTTGGTTTTTGCTTTAACCGATATTGGATTTCATGTCAAAAACATAGATATAATATCTTTCATGTATATTAGATTCTATCCATATACAATATACTTCAAAGTTGTTTCAATATCATGTTTTTGTATTTACGTGAATTTTGGAGAAAATGGTTTTCCATTTCAAAGTTTGGTTTTTTGAAAATACGGTTTTCGTTTAAAGCCAAATTTTCATATCACAAAAATGGTTCAAATAGTTTATAATATGTGTTGAATTTTAGACCAACATGTTTGCATTTCAAAGATCTTAAAAGAACTTATTTTTATAGAATTTATGTGTATTTTATGGGATTTTCTAGAAGGCTAAAAGACAAGTTTTTAATCCCAATATAAGCTGGACCTGGCCTTCTGCCAGTCAACCGGACGGTTGACCGCTGCAAAAGTCGGTCGACCGGTCCGGTCGACCGACGTGAATAGACGTGCACGACAGCTTGGAATGGTGGGCCGGTCGACCGGGCGATCCCGTCCAGAGAGCTCTGCTCTCTGGAAATGGCCCCGGTCGACCGGTAGAGAGCTATTGCTATCTCTATCTAGTCCCCATTGACTGGGTGGTCGATCGGTGGCTCAACGGTCATAATAATGACCGTTGGCCGGTCGATCGATGGCTCAATAATCATAAAAATGATCGTTGGTCGGTCGACTGGGCGGTCGACAGGAAGGGCAATTTTGCCCTTTGCCAGACTACCAACAGGCAGATTTTGGTAGGTTATAAATGCCCATCCTCTTGAGCTATTTTAGCTAAGATTTTAGAAGAGAAAATTTTCCATCTTTACAAGTGTTTTACAACTAAGTTTTTAAAGAGTTTTGGGCGTAAAGATTTCATCTTTATTGGTTTTTAAAGGGTTGAAAAAATCAAAGAAAAATAGAGTCTTCAGGAATTGATTTTTTGTTCTTCATTTCTATAGCTATCTAGAAGTATTTCCAAGAGTTTTCTTTGTGATTTTATTTTTCAAACTCTTTATTTTCTCACACTTGAGCTATCATATCTATCCTATCTATTAGGCTCTTGTTTACTGAGGAATATTGGTTTGTGGTCTTTGTGATCACCAAGAGTTGTAACCTTTCCATTGCTTTGGCTTTGAGCCTTTACCTCTAAGTGTAGTGGAGGTTGTGCAATTAGGTTTGTTGGTATCCCTAAGTGTAGAGGTGATTGTGTTTAGATTGGTTGGTTTCCCTCTAAGTGTAGAGGTGATTGTTGGACAGTTGGCTTTGAGCCTTATCGCTCTAGTGTGAGGTTCATCTTGTTTTAGCTAAGTGCCTACCCCTCTAAGTGTAGAGGTGATAGTTGTTGTGCCTTGCCTCTTGTGTAGAGATTGTATTTGTTAGAGAGAGGAGTTGTGTACTACTAGGTTGTATTACCCAAATCCTTAGTGGAGGTTCCCTGTGTGGGAAGTCTTGTGTGGACGATATAGTGGAAATACTTTTGTGTGAAGGCGAGAACGTAGAGCAGTGGTTTGAACCTCGAAACATATCTTGGTGTTTGCGTTTGATCAACTATCTCTAAACTTTCTTTCTCTTATATTGTGCATTACATCATATTGCTCATATCTTATATGCTTCGGTTTGTTTGTGTGCCTCACCTGTGTTAAACCAAGAGAGCTTCATATAACACCTCAACTCTAATTTAGAGGAATTTAGAGGAGATAGTCCAGAGCCCTTCACCGGGAATTTGGCTACACTCTTTGGTTACACTAAGTGTGTTGCAATTTTTGTTTTAATTTCACATTATTTGTCATATGATTAGCCATACACCTATTCACCCCCCTCTAGGTGTACTTACAATTGGTAGAGCCTACGCTCCTGATATTAGATTTAATCACCTAGGAGTAAGATCTTAGTTTGCTAATCTAGTATTTGCATTTGCATACATATTTGTTTACACACACTCATGGATTACCTTGCCCCTCCCATGTTTGATGTTTCTAACATCGATATGTGAAAGTTTAAGATGAGTATGTATCTCAAGACTTTAGGAATGCATGTTCACCTTGCCGCTACCAAGAAATCTTATCTTGGTAATAACAAGCATATAGAGGCCAATGTACAAGTCCTTGAGGCTCCTAGGAGCACTATAAACAAAAAATATCTATGTATGGTTTCTAATTGTGATTCTACCTTTGCAGTGTGGAACACGTTGTTGACCTCTCCAAAGCTTCAAACGCCAAACATTGTGGAGAAGAATCTAGTGAGGATGAATCCGAACAAGCTTGCTACATGGTCCAAGGGAATGACTCCCTTGAGGTAAATTCGAAAACTCAATTAGATGTTAGTGGTAGTTCTTCTGGCGATGATTATGTTGATGCCGATGCTTTATATGAAGAACTATCCATTGTTTGTGAAAATATTTTACAAAAATATCAACTTTTAAAAAAGAAAACTTTTAAATGAAAGAAGAAAATAAGGATTTGTTTTCAAACTTAACATGACTTTACAAGAAGGGATGAGATTTCAAATGAAAGGGACTCATTGAAATCCCAACTTGACCTTGCCCTAAAGGAAAATGAAATTTTGAAAAATAAAAATGATTGTGACATTGTTTTGAAGAAAAATGAGACTTTGTCTTCAAAACTTAATTTTGTTTTAAAAGAGAATGAAATCTTAAAATTAAAATTGCATCTATTTCAAAAGAATTGGATTTGGTTTCAAAAGAAAATATTTCTTTAAAAAATGATATTAACTCACACATTTGCCATGCTCCATCACCTAGTATACCTATTGCATGCTCCACCTCTTCTTCTAACATTGAAAATGATATAAATATATCAAAGAAGAGTGTTGATTGTTTGGGCTACACTTTGAGCCAATGTGCCATGAACCACACACGGTTGGAATCCATGTTTCGCAAGAAACATGCTCCTCACTTGCATGCACACAAACCATGGCATACACATGCTTCTAACGTTCATTCACATGACACTAGGTATGCTCATGTGTACACTTGTACACATTGTAGACGTAAGGGCCACCTTGCAAAGTTTTGCTATGATAGAGTACATAATGTAAATTTTGCGAATAGATTTGTTTGGGTTAGGAAAGGTGCTAACCCCCATGGACCCAATATAGTATGGGTACCAAAAACTACTCCTATTTTATTTGATGTAGGTGTGGGCTCTCACTCGACATGAGGGCATTGGCGCCTTGAGGTGAATGCGTTCCAAGCTAAACGGTGACAATTTTGATTGCATCACTTTCAAGGGGAGTTTGGTGGGAGGACCACCATGGTTTGGAGCCTAGATATTTGCCCTCATAGTTTTGGTAACTATCTCTAACTCCCATATAGTTTACATACTTTCATATTATTAGCATGTTTTGTTTTTCCAATGATTATTATGTTAAATGCCATGATGATTAGACTTATGACATACATGTATAGTAATTGAGATACATCCATGTTTGTATGGACTTATATTTTTGTGTTCTCTACTTTAATTATTGTGTATATCATAGATATAAGACATAAATTATTGTGTGTATCATAGATATAAGACATATGCATTTACTTAATGATCATATTGATTAATGTTTTGTTTTATGCTTCATATTTTGATTACTTGTTGAGATGTAGCTTTCATTAAAACTTGTGTCTATACTTATACAACTAGTGAGCCACAAATAGATTATTATATGTTTGTGCTTAATTGCTCATTTGTACTCATTAGATGTACTAGTATAGCCTAGTTTTGATGATTCGTGCATTTTAACTTGTATTCCCTATATTTTTTACATGTTTTTCATAATATGTGTTTAACTTCATGTATATGTTAATTTTGTCAAAACTTTAGATATACATGTATACCCTTGAGTCATTTGCTTTTCATGCAATATTCTATTATAGACTCAATTGTGTTTGGGATATGTATGTATACGTCTAGTTTAGACAAAACATACATATGCCTTGAAGTTTATATCATTTTGATGTTTTCATGTTTTTGAAAAAGAATTTCATATGAGCTTCATTGCCTATTTTCATTATAATGCTTTTCACATGATTCTTGAACACTTACTTCATTTGTGTTTACTCATTATTTTATTTTATGAGTACTTTGTTGAGCTTTATATATATCTAGAGTGTCAATTTTGTGTAAATTGCATGCTTCATGAAGTTTCATATTTTTGAAGAATCTATAACTAGTTATTCCAAATTATCTTAAACTAGTTCATATTCTTCATTTTGGAAGAGTTTTCAAACTTGTTAAAATTATTTTCAAATTATATTTTTGAAAACCCATTCCTTCAAGGGTGGTTGGATGGGCGACCATACCTTATATGCTCAAATTGAAAATCATTTTAACATGTGTATGAATAGGATTGTAGGTATGAGTTATACAATTGATCCTCATCATATTTTCAATTGGTATCATAATTGATATTTTTTATTGTATACTCATATTTGTATTTTCTATATATGTATGCTTCAACTTCAAATAGTATCAATTTAGATTGGTATTTATATTTTCATACATATATATATATATTTGATTGTGCTTACTATATCTGTATATCTTATAGCACAAATTTTGTTACGCTAAGCTTGATTTAGTCCTTAATGACAATTATTTTTCAATTGGTATCTTGTATAAGCTTTGCATTATTTTCATTTGTATTTCATAAAGGGGCAGAAAAATTCATGTTTTTATCTTTCAATCGGTTTTATTTTTAATTAGCATCTTACTCCCACTCTTTATGTTGAAAAATGATATTTTTCAATTGGTATCTTACTTTTCAATTGGTATCCTATGCTCCTAATGAAAAATACTTTTAATTGATATGCTAACATTTTCATTATTGGTATCAAGAATCTTAAATTGATATTATTCTCTATTTGCTATCTCTATTGCAAAATTATTTTAGTATTTGACCAAATAGGTTGGTTTATATTTTCAATGGGTATCATGCTTTATTTTAAATTGGTATCTATACTGCAATAAGTTGTATTTACCTAAAAATTTAGTTTTTTCTTTCAATTGGTATCAATACTTACAATATATATTCTTACAATTGGTATCAAAAACATACAATGTCTCATTTTCTATTGGTATCATAATATTTTGATATTTATTGCTTATATGCAAGAGAAGCTAACATCTTCTCTATATATAGACTCAAGTTGAGTGCATCTCATATTGAGGAGCTTGACCGCTCATCTCTATATCTTACACGTGTGTAAGGAGAGCTTCACATCTCTTTTTATACATTGTATATTATGTTTTATGTGGTTAGGGTTTAGTTATCTCTTTTCATATAAATGCATGTATGCAGAGGGAGTTAACTTTATGTCTCTCTTCTACATGAATATATATCGCATATATATAACTTTATTGTTTGATTTGACTAAAAGAAGAAAATTTCTTTTGAGTTTATTTTTTGCCCCTTTTTTGATGATTTGACAAAAAGGGGGAGAGAAATTTGGAGCTTTATATATGCGTGTTTAGTTTATGCCTGTTTACTTTTGTTTACTTTTGCAATTGGTATAAGAGCATTTATTTTTTTTACAATTGGTATAAGAGCAATTAGTATCAAAGCATATTATTTCATTTCCTTGTTATATGCATGTTTATGCATGTTTATTATTTCATTTAATATCTATATGTTTTGTCTATACAAAAAGGGGAGAAGTATTCTTTATTTTTGTATATTTATGTTGAGCATTCATTGAATATCTTTTTTTGCTTGCTATGCATAAGTTAAGGGGGAGCTTCTATGAAGCTTAACTTTAATCCATGCATATATATAATTCCATGAGTTTTGTCATCTCAAAAAGGGGGAGATTGTTGGCCCAGAGGCTCTTCACTCTAGTTTTGATGATGATTAACTCATGTAGTTGTAGTTTACTAATATTCTTGTGATATTTAGTTTCAGATATTTGATCAAGATATTAGTAGGTGATTAGCTTCAACAAAGGAGTTTTGGAGCTTTCACAAGTTGATTCAAGACCTCGAGCGTCAAGATTGCATCTAGTACTCGGTTGGAGTCAAGCTCGTTTGGAT
The DNA here is from genome assembly GCA_038442645.1 of Agave tequilana. NCBI lineage: Eukaryota > Viridiplantae > Streptophyta > Magnoliopsida > Asparagales > Asparagaceae > Agave > Agave tequilana. The sequence continues at coordinate 83,618 of JAVJIF010021039.1, forward strand.
CGCGTTTGGATCGAGTCGACTTGGAGAAAGAATTCTACAAAAAGACCTCGTTTGTTTAGATTAAGATTGTGTTTAGATCATTGTAAAGATTAGGTAGTGTTGATATGCTCAAGTTCACATACACACACAAGTTTTTAGTTTATTGATTTTTGGTTTTCGGTTTAACCGATATTGGATTTCATGTCAAAAACATAGATATAATATCTTTCATGTATATTGGATTCTATCTATATACAATATGGTTCAAAGTTGTTTCAATATCATATTTTTGTATTTACATGAGTTTTAGAGAAAACGGTTTTCCATTTCAAAGTTTGGTTTTTGAAAAATACGATTTTTGTTTAAAGCCAAATTTTCATATCACAAAAATGATTCCAATAGTTTATAATATGTGTTGAATTTTGTCACACATGTTTGCATTTTAAAGATCTTAAAAGAACTTATTTTTGTAAAATTTATGTGTATTTTATGAGATTTTTTAGAGGGCAAAAAGACAAATTTTTAATCCCTATATAATTTGGACCTGGCCTTCTGCCGATCGACCGAACGGTCCGCTGAAGAAGTCGGTCGACTGGGCGGTCGACCGTCCAGAGAGCTCTGCCTCTGGAAATGGCCCCGGTCGACCGGCCGGTCGACTGGCAGAGAGCTGCTCTCTGTATCCAGTCCCGGTCGACTGGCGGCTCAACGGTCATAAAAATGACTGTTGGCCGGTTGAAGGTAATTTTTCCCTTTGCCGGACAGCCAACGGGCAGATTTTGGTGGGTTATAAATACCCACCCTCTTAAGCTGTTTTAGCTAAGATTTTAGAAGAGAAAATTTTTCATCTTTACAAATGTTTTACAGTAAAGTTTTTAAAGAGTTTTGGGCTTAAAGATTTCATCATTATTAGTTTTTAAAGGGTTGAAAAAAATCAAAGAAAAATAGAGTCTTTGGGAATTGGTTGTTTGTACTTCATTTCTATAGCTATCTAGAAGCCTTCCCAAGAGTTTTTCTTTGTGATTTTGTTTTTCAAACTTTTTATTTTCTCACACTTGAGCTATCATATCTATTCTATCTATTAGGATCTTATTTAGTGAAGAATATTGGTTTGTGGTCTTTGTGATCACCAAGAGTTGTAACCTTTTCATTGCTTTGGCTTTAAGCCTTTACCTCTAAGTGTAGAGGAGGTTGTGCAATTGGGTTCGTTGGTATCCTCTAAGTGTAGAGGTGATTGTGTTTGGATTAGTTGGTATTCCTCTAAGTGTAGAAGTGATTGTTAGAGAGTTGGCTTTGAGCCTTATCCCTCTAGTGTGAGGTTGATCTTGTTTTGGCTAATTGCCCATCTCTCTAAGTGTAGATGTGATAGTTGTTGTGCCTTACCTCTTGTGTAGAGGTTGTATTTTTGGAGAGAGGAGTTGTGTACTCCTAGGTTGTATTACCCAAATCCTCAGTAGAGGTTCCCTGTGTGGGAAGTCTTGTGTGGACGATATAGTGGAAATCCTTTTGTGTGAAGGCGGGGACGTAGAGCAGTAGCTCGAACCTCGAAACATATCTTGATGTTTGCGTTTGATCCACTATATCTAAACTTTCTCTCTCTTATATTGTGCATTGCATCATATTGTTCATGTCTTATATGCTTGAGTTTGTTTGTGTGCCTCACTTGTGTTAAACCAAGAGAGCTTCATATAGCACCTCAACTCTTATTTAAAGGAATTTAGAGGAGATAGTCCAGAGCCCTTCGCCGGAATTCGGCTACACTATTTGGTTACACTAAGTGTATTGCAATTTCAGTTTTAATTCCGCATTATTTGTCATTAGATTAGCCATACACCTATTCACCCCCCTCTAGGTGTACTTACATATACATCATAGTAATGTCTCCGTACCGCAGGATCGGGGCGTTACAAGAGGTGACTTCAAATTGTAAGCAATGCCCAGATTACATTTGAAAAAGAGATTTTATAAAAGAAAGAGGAAAGAGAGAGGAATTTCTTTTATCATTTTTAGTTCTTTTGCTTCTACTTTCATGATGTTGGTATATATATAGTGAAGCTTAGCCCCTAACTCTTAACAACTAACCCCACTAATTATGATAACTAACCCAACTATCTATGACAATAGTCACATTAGTGGAGTGGTAGTTACGAAAAAAGTCAAGTTAGTTATTATGAATTTCAATCTTTTTTTATATTTTAAATTAAATTTCCAACATATTTGAGGAGCTCAAAAGTGACTATGGTTTTCAAACCTCTAGTTTGAGCCAAGTTTTGGTTAAAATTAAGATTCTCCCTTTCATACTTTCTCACTTAAGTTTTTTACTTTGGTTATAATTGTGGACAAAACTGGCTTATCGTGGATCAGACCTACCACAAGCAATAGAGGCGCTCCCCGAATGATATCTGTCAGAACACATGGGAAAGAACATCTTTCAGGTTAGGAGCACCAGTGTAGCGCCAACCTAGGACCCTCATGTGTGAGAATCAATATCTATAATGGTAGAAAGGACCAATAGGGAAAAACTGCCAGTATAGTGGAAAGGTGGACCAGCACGGGAAACTGTTAGTGTGTTGGTGGACTAGAACAGGGAATTTCTAGTGTGGTGAATGGACTAGCATAAGGAATTGAAAGTTCACCTAGAAGGGGATAAATAGGTGAAGTGCTAATCAAATGTGAAATTATAAAACTTTACACTAACAATACTAACATATAAATAAATTTTAAAGAGTGAAGCCGAATTTTCAGTGAAGGACTCTTGAACTTCCCCCTCAAGATTCCTCTTTTATAAGAGTTGACGCGTTCAACAGCTCTCTTGGATCAATATAAGTGTGAGCACAATATCAAGCATGTATGAAAAAGCAATAATAACAATGTAAGATATACACAGGTAGAGTTAAGTTGAGAGATAGCAAACACAAATACAAAGATATGTTTCGAGGTTCAAGCCACTTGCTCTACATCTTGGTTTTCGTCGCATGAAAGATTTTCACTATCTCCACTAAGAAACTCCATAAAAGATCTCCAATCTTATACACAAGAGGAGGCACAAAGACAATGCACAAAGTAAATCACCTCCATACAAGAGGGAAGGCACAAAACCAACACTCTTCGAGACAAGAGGAGGATATACAGCCAAACGCTCAAAGCGAATTGGAGGTTTCAATCCTTAGTGACCACAAAGATCATAAGCAAAAATCTCAAAATACATAATCCTAAAGGATAGATTTTGCAATGGAAGCTCGAGCTTCTGAGAAAACAAAGATTTTGAAAATAAAACTCTTTAGAGAACAATTGGGAAAATTTTATGAAGATGTATAAACTTGAAGAACAAAACTTATATTTCCCAAAAACGTTTTTTTAATTTTTCAAACTTTGAAACACTAGAAAGATATGGACTTTGACCTCAAAAACTTGTTTAAAAATTCTCTAAAAAGCTCGGTTGAATGTGGGAAAATTTGTACTTTTAAATCTCTGAAAAACCCAAATGAAATTATTATTTATAGGCTAAAAAATAAAACTACCCGTTAGGCTCAAACCAAGGCCAGATAGGCCTTGCCATCGACCGGGCAGGCGATAGCCAACGATCATAAATGTGACCATTGGGGTATTCCGGTTGACCGGGCGGTCAACCGAGTTCAACTCTAGAGAGCTCTCTCTCGCGGTCGATCGAGAAACCCAAGAGCTTGGCAGACATAGTCGGTTGATCGATCGATCGACCAATCTTTGCTACAGTCGATTGGTCAGTCGATCAAACTCTAAATCTCTTTGGCTCGTGCATGTCTGTGTACGTCGTTTGACTGTACGGTCGACCAATAAAGCAAATTTGTTCTGCGGTTATCGACCGTGCGGTCGACCGGTAATAGCCCAAAAATAATATTTTAAAACTGTAATATCCCATTCTCAGAATAGGTTCTCGGGTATGTCTCCTGATGTTTTGCTCATACTTTCTAATTTTCCCGTATTTTTCTTATTATTTCTATTTTTTGGTATCAAATCCATATTTTATGGACCTGGAGTTAGCCCGAATTTGAGCCCAGACTCAGTCCTCGTGAAACCATATGATTTGGATTTTCTAGCAGTTAGACTAGACCAGTTTCAGTTTTAGATATTGATTTTCAATAGTTTGAATTTTTCAGAATGTTTTGGATTTTTCTGAGTTATTTTGCAAAATGTCGCAAAATCGTTTAGACCAGTATCGCCAATCAGTTCTAGGTTTTTTAATTTATAAATGGAGTTTATTTTATAGAATCTGCTTTCACATTATTCCTTAAGATTATATTTTCTACTTTAGTACATTTTGGAGACTTTTTTTGAATTAATCAAAATTCGACCGAATCGACATCAACCGGTATCACCGATCGATTCTAGAATTTTTAATTTATAAACCAGATTAAATTACTTGAAGCCAATTTCACATTATTCCTTAGGATAATGTTTTTTATTTTAGAGAATTTTTGAGAATATTTCTGAATTAGTCAAAATTTAATCAACCGATTAAAATATTAATATTTTCCGTTTCTTTTTCTTTTCTTTCTTTTCCTTTCTCCACTATTTTACTTAAATTTCTAACTTTTTCTTCTTTTCCTTTTCTTTCTTTTCCTTCTTTTTTTTATTTTTCATTTCTTCTTTTCCTTTTCCTTTTCTTTTCTTTTCTTTCCTTGTCTGCTTTCATCTTCACTTCTCTTCTTTCTTCTTCTTACCTTTTCTTCTCCCCTAATCTGTCTTTTTCTTCTCTCCCAAGCGACCGACTTCTCTTTCTATCTTAACCGACCTCCCCATCTCCCCTCTCTCTAATCTTTAACTCCCTCTCTCAGAAAATCTCTTTAAAATCCCTCTATCTTCAATTTTCCTCTTACTTTCTCTCCCAATAACTCTCTTCCTCTCTCCAAGACCTTACATGCCTCCTCCTCCCTCCGGTGACCCACGGCCGGCCGACCACCGTCGGCGCCCCCAATTCCAACCACCTCTTCTCCCCACTTCCCTTCTCCTCTATCTCCTCCTTCAATTCCAATCTGACCACCATCTTCTTTGTCACACCCCACTTCCCAAAATACATGAAAATGGAGTCGTGGTGAGAGTCGATAATGTATATACGCGAGGAGAATACCCCATGTATACAAGCTAAGCCTTAAGTAACCCGAAACAAGCTATAAAATCTAAACTATAATGAATCATGATTATTGCAATATCACATATAAGAATCCACACATGATATCATATAAAAGGAACTGAAATAAAGACTGAATCTGATATATATAGAGAATCAGAAAATAAGAGGAAGACAAGAGAGATAAGAATCCAGACCAAAAGAGAGAAACTCTAGCTCCTCGCGAAGCGTACGAGCTAAAAAAACACCTGAACAAGAGCATTAAACATCCAGTATCTGGACGTGCAAATTAGGGTCGTCAGAAGCGACCTACTGAGTGTGTGTGCACAGGAAAAGGTGCTCCTGCATCAAAACAATGTAAGTAATAACAACCTGATAAACTAAAATAAAGATAACAAAATAATCAATATCAAGAACAAAGCTATGAATGAAACATAACTGATATCATGATAAAAGAAACAACTAATGTCAAGATGTATAACCTAGCATATGTCACTAGTCTGGTATACAATCTGGTCATGTGTATAATCATATGTCAATCATAGTTTATATATATGTATAGTCAGGTGATTACAGTCAGTCACAATACACTATAAATAGTTCATTATTATTTATTATGTCAAAGGACACCAATTGCCACCTGTAATAGACGTATCCCATACTATGCGTATTGCATATGTCAATCAGGGTCCTAAGTTATTGAAACCGATTGGTTGGAGACGTTATCCATGCTTTGGTGGATTCCGTACATACCCAAAACCACGACCCAATCACCTAGCACTGAACCAGGTCCTATCTCTAAGTATCTATAACAATAACAATATGTCAATAACAATAACAATATGAACAATATGGGATGTCAGTCATCCCCGAAACCCTGCAGTGGAACCGTTTCTCGACTGTGCAACCTGTATCCTAGGTCCACCCAAAATATAGACATTGTCTACTCCATCAATTTCTCCAATCTCAGTGTAAATTATCCATTTATATTATTATTTAATTCAGTTAAAAATAATCAGTATCATGTTATTAGAATACTAGAACGATGCGGTGACAGTAACAGTAACAGTACAGTAACAATAACAGTATAGTTCAAAAAGTTTTTAAAAGCATAAAAAATACTAATTTTTTAAATAAAAAGAAAAACCTAAACCTATGTTATGTTAGAATCATCCCCCACACTTATCTCATGCATTGTTCTCAATGTATGAATGAAAGCATAAATGCATGGAGAAGAAAAGGGAAGGAAAATGT
>JAVJIF010021040.1:0-69281 GCA_038442645.1 Agave tequilana
CTGCTCCTTAACATTCTTGTTGAAGGCTCTGGAAATTTGAGCTTGATAAAGCTCGATTGCTATTAAGTTTGTAGACATTTGTCGCCCAAAGCTTTCAACTCCTAGAGTCACAGTCGATGCTCTTCCTCATCCGTCATCTCTGATGTCAAAGTAATGCGCAGAGGTGAGATCTGAATTTCTAGTGAGAGTATGACTCAACCTGTATACCGAAGAGAACGTGTAGCTTTCACTGAGGTTCTCACTGTTGTGCGATAAGCTCATAAGCATTCACCAAATTTGTCTTCGCAGTCGCGTTTGACTTTTTCAGACAAACTTCTTGAGAAACTTCTCAATGATTTTGTTAAAAGCTTTTGCAAGGCCGTTATCGGTTGAGTAGTAGGCCATTGATGACGCACTTTGAATCCTGAACTTATTGCAGAATCTCTGAAACGCTTGGCTGATGAACTGAGGCCCATTATCGTGGATAATCCATCATGGTACACCAAAGAGGTAGGTTTACATGATGTTGATAAACTTGATCATGTCAGATGTCTTCACTTCTTTCAGAGGGATAGCTTCTGCCTATTTGGAGAAGTAATCAGTTATATCTAAGATAAACTGATATTTTTTGGATGAAGTTGGGCTGATAGACAACCACGTCCATTTGCCACTCTCAAATGGCCAATAAGAAGTCGTCGGATGGAGATGTCCTGATGCCTGATGAATGAAGTCACCATGGATCTGACATGCGTGGTATTGCTTAGCGTAAGTGATGGCATCAGGGATTGATAATTGTGATTATCATCTATATTTGTACACTTTTATATCTCTTTTATTACACATTTAATGTTGCATGGGTGTTTATTTTTGTTCATGCAGAAATTACATCAAGAGTACAAATTAGAGAAAAGAGATGAAAAAAACAAAAAATTAATGTTAAAGAGATGATTGTAGCGTATTTCAAGATTCAGAACATCCAGAAACCTAATAGACTTGACAAAAGATTCTATAAATATACAAAAGTATTTAACAAAAGTTTGAGGTCAAATCAAGTCAAAGTTCAACTAGATAGATGAATTTTTGGCTGCCTAGCTGTCTACTGTTCAACAGAGAGAAGAAATCTGTTCAGACTTGGATTCGGACTAAATACTTTTAGTATTTTGATCATAATGTTTGCTACAGGTATCCAATTTTGATGATTCAAGATGCCTATGAAAAGAGAACTTAAAGGGCTATAATTTGTCTGTTGACACTATTTTCTAATTCAGTTGTTCACAAACTATGTTTAGCAATCAATGTCACCAATTTGTTGATCAATTCAGGATTGAATTCCCACACCAAACTGAAGAAGGATTAGAAGTCCTAATGTGTTTCTGATTGATTTGGCTCTGAGGTCTATATAGGGCTGCAATCTCTTGTAATTGTATCATCTCATCAATCTCTCATGACTCTCATCATAGAAATAAATTTTATATTAGGGTTTTAGATTTCAATTTTTTGTCTTTTGGAGAATAAATTTACAGATTGAAGTTGAAGAAGAACAACAAGGAGGCATCATCTAGAGTTTCTAAATTGGTGTTTTATAATCTCTTTTCTCCTTTAATTATTATTTCATGAAGTTCATGTTATTTACCATGTTTTGCATCTTTTCAAATATGAACTAATTTTCATAGCTAGCATTGATGTAGGCTAAATATTATGACAATATAATCTTGTTGCTTTATGCTATTCTTCTGTTTTTGTTCTTTAAGTTTAATATTGCATGTTAAGTTTTTATTCTCAATCTTTTTGTATATTAATTGGTGGCCAATAATACACTGATGGTTATTTGAGACCAAGAGGAGATAACATAGCATAGAGCATCATAAACATAGAAAACACAACTTGGCATGTTGAGACAGAGAAGTTATGTTTTTCATATAGAAAAATCACCGTATCTAATACTTCTTCTAACTGTAAATCTACTAAGTCGAGAGATTGTAGTTCATGAATTAGAGTATAGAATTAGTATTAATAGAGAGAAAATACTAGTTAGGTTAAGGACTTTTGATTGTTAACATAAATAGTAAGAATTCACTAGCACAAGTACAATTTTATATCTGATTATATTTGCTGAAATCAATTGCCCTAGCACTTTTATTTATAAAAATCAACTCTTTTAGTTTCTTGTTAGTAGTTCAAATTAAATCATCTTTTTAATTAATTGTTCAAATAAAATTAGAAAAAATTAGTTTGGTACTCAATAGACATCAATTCTCGTGGGAATGATACTCTACTCTACTCACTATTTATTACTTGTAAACAATTGGTGCACTTGCCATTCGCAATATCAAGTTTTTGGCTCTGTTGCCAGGGATTGTTTGCTTCCTGTTGATGTCAATGATATTTTATACTAGTTTTAATTTTAATTTAGACTGCAAATCTAATATCTGGACTTTCTATTTTACTAGCTGCAGAAGACGCTACCCCAAAAGCTACAAGTGTTTGGGCAGGCAGCCAAAATTTTGAATATACAGCTGACTATAGTGGAGACAGGGGAGAATCATTGAGGAACTACTTTTTGATTGATTTATGAAACGATGCTACAATTCCATACTCTTGATCTAGAGATCGACAGGACCTTATAACGCTTGTTTAAAGAGAAGAAAGATTGAGAAGCCGTGATGGCATGCCAAGAAGACAGAAGAGCACTGAGAACTATGCTTCCCTCCCTAATTGGAGCAACATCATGCATTAATAAGCCAGCAACCCAAGCGGACAACTTAGAATTGAAGATAGGGTTGATTCAGATGGTGCAAAATCACTGTTAATTTGGAGGTCTTCCCAATGATGATTCGTATGAGCATATTGCAATCTTTTTAGAGATTTGGATGCACAACAGTATAGCGGTGTGCCAGCGGAGAAGGTAGAGATTGATGATTTTTCCTTTCTCACTCAAAGATAAAGTAAGGATATGGTTCAAATATTTATCGAAGGAATCAATTGCTACATGGAATGAGATGGCAAACAAATTCCTCACCAAATACTTTCCACCCGCCAAAATTAGCAAAATTTCGAGGTGATATTATAATCTTTACCCAATTTGATACTTAATCTATTTATGATGTTTTGGAAAGATACAAGGGCTTGATTAGGAAAGTTTCAAATCATGATCTCTCCAATTGGTTGGAGATCCAATTCTTTTATATGGGCTACAACTGAAGACAAAGATAATGGTTGATGTGGCAGTCAGTGGAGCATTTATGCAAAAAGATAGAGATGAAGCCTACGAGCTGTTGGAGGAGATGGCGTCGAATGATTATCAATGGCAAGCTAAAACAGCGATGCCGGAGAAGGTACAGGCATGCATGGACCTAATGATATCACAACAATTCATGTCCAACTCGCATTTTAATGAAGCAAGTGGGTGCGCTCAATCACCAACAACACCTAACACCACAAGAGAAGAAATCAAGCTTAGAAACCATAATGGAGCAACTTGCTGTAACTATGCACACTTTCATGGTGAATACCAAGACAAAAATAGAAAATCAAGATGCCTTCATCAGAAAACAAGAATCATCTATACACAATCTAGAACTTTAGGTGGGCAAATTGCTAGTCTACTCTCTACAAGAACACAAGAATCGCTACCAAACAACACCGATGAAATATCAAAAGAGCAAGTACATGCTATTAGCTTAAGGAACAAAAAGCAATTGGAACAGGTACAGAAAGAGTCTTCTGAAATAGTTCATTAGAAAGATATTAGAGAAGAAGCATAAGACAACTAGAGAAAGATAGGCTAGAGCAGAGAAGAATTTTCGGCTGCACAGCTGAAAAATTCAGCCGAACACCCATATCACATTGGAATTTGAGCCCGATTCAAATCCTATAGTGAAGCCCCTAGTCAAGCCTTATGTTCTCCACTTCCATTTCCTCAGAGACAAAGGAAAAACCATATAGATGAGCAGTTTTTACAATTTCTGAATATTTATAAAAAAATTGCACATTAACATTCCTTTTATAGATGCTTTAGAACAAATGCCGAAGTACGCCAAGTTTATGAATGATATCCTTAATAACAAAAGGAAGATAGAAGAACATGGTATGGTGATGCTAAACGAGAAGTGTAGTGCTATCCTATAAAACAAACTACCTCCTAAGCTTACAGATCCAGGGAATTTTCTATACCTTGCATTCTAGATTTGACAATATTTTATTTGATCTTGGTGCAAGTATAAATTTAATGCCTCTCTCTATTTTCAGGGCATTGGGTTTGGAAGAACCGAAGCATCTACTGTCTCACTCTAATTGGTAAATAGATCGATAAAGTACTTGCTTGGTGTTATTGAAGATGTGCTTGTTAAAGTTAACAAGTTCTATTTCCCTGCAGATTTCATCGTACTTGATATGGAGGAAGATAGTAATGTTTCTCTCATATTAGGCCGACCTTTCTTAGCCACGTGAAGAACTTTGATTGATGTGGAAAAAGGAGAACTCATCCTTAGGATGCAAGATGAGCAAGTTATTTCAAAGTTATTAAAGCCACGCCACAACCATCGAATAAGTGCTTCAAAATTGATACCAAGGGAAAGCAAATAGTTGAAGTATTAAAAGAGGAGCCTCAAAAGTTGCATGGCAAAGAGTCCATCAAGTCTAAGAATGCAAAAACTGAGAAGAAAAGTTTCCACTTGAAAGCTGCATCGCAAAGCCAAATATGGAAGAAAGTCCAAAAGATTACAAAGAACTTATCGAGGCTAACACCTTTCATACATGAGCCTCCATAAAGATCAGAGAAAGTCTAGTTAAAGACTATAACTTAAAGTACTTCTTGGGAGGCAACCTAAGTTTTCTAACCTCTATTTTTAGATTTTTGATTTTATTTTAATTTTTTCATACTTTATTTTATTTTTCTATACCAGATACCTCAACCAAACCCTAATTCAAAATCAGATCTGTAGAATGAACAACCAAGATGATAGAAATAAGTGAACCAAAACCCAAAACCAACAGAGTTAAAAGTTCAGCTAGGCAGCTGACATTTCAGTTGGACAGCTAAAGAAAAATTTTCGGATCCAAATTCTAAAATTTTCTAGGTGATTTCTTTCCTATTGATGAATGTTTATGATTTTTTACTTATTTTATAGACATGGATAATTTCTGATAGAGAATTATTTTCATGATTGTTTAGGAATTTAAAAAAAAAAGGAGAGGTAATATATATTTGTGATGTGCATGGATTACTGTTTCATCTTACTTTGCATGAGGACATGCCAATGTTTAGGTATGCGGGAGAGGTCTAAGATTTTCTTTTCTTTTTTTCTTTATTTTTAGGTTAGAATTTTTTAATTTTTTATTTCTTTTCTTTTTAAGATTTTTACTAGATTTCTCTTTTTCTTTTACTAACTAAAGAAATTTTAATTTTCATAATTTTATCTAGTTTTAAGAAATTTAGTGACCATATAGTTTGAATTGGATAGGGATATCAATTTGATAGATTCTCTAATTCTTTGAAAAGAGATGAAAAATCTAAAAATTGAATACCATATAGAATTTGTTTACGTGAATATGCATCTTATCTACACATAGACATTGGTTTAAGCTTGGGTTAAAGAGGATTACGTAATATTTGAAAAAAATTTATTTGATTAGCTAGATACTTTGGCCTCAAGAAGCCTTTGTATTTACGCGAAAGATAGATAGGTAAGTTGAAAAAATATTAAAAAATTATATTTATTAACAAGTCTAATGATCAATTAGTTAGGTATCTTGGACTTAAGAAGCCTTGATATTTGCATGAAAGATAATTGGATAAGTTATATGTATGAAAAAAAAGAAGTGTTTAAAGGGCAACGGAGTGGTAATACTTCGAAACTTCTATATTGTAAAAAAAAGAGTATAAGTATGAAAAGTTTCAATCAAAATCCCTAGTTAAGAGCTATCACATGTCACAAAAATGCATAGGATTGAAAAACTTAGGAAAGATGGTGGGAATAGTAGGATTTAAATCTCTAGGATAAGAAGATGCGATTTCTTGATAAGAGATTGAACTTGAAGATGACCGCTTATGAAAACTATTGATTTTATTTGCTACTAATACTTATTGAACAAAAGTTATTTTTTTCTTCATATTTTTCTCTTTCTTATTTTTAAATTATCCTTATTTTTCTTTATCCTTATTCCTTAATCTCTTTGTATTCTTTCCTTTGAATTTTGTTGGTATATTCACTGTAAACCCTCACGAGACAACACTCGTCCACTAGGATAAATTAGGGGTTTAATGGCTTGATGCACGTTCTAAGTGCAATCCTGATTCCTATGAAAGTGAGTTAAGATTTTTATTTATTTTTGAGATTTTAGGTTTTCTTTTTCTTTTTAAATTAGGAATTTTGCTCGAGGAATAGCAAAAGTTAGGCATGAGGGTGTGATGATTGTAATTATCATCTATATTTTGTACCACTTTTATACCTCTTTTGTTATACATTTAATGCTGCATGGGTGCTTATGTTTATGTTTATGCAAAAATTAGGTCAAGAGTACAAATTAGAGAAAAGAGATGAAAAAGTAGAAATTGATGTTAAAGAGATGATAGCAATGGCATATTTCAAGATTCAGACATCAAGAGACCTAATAGACTTGACAAAAGAGTCTATGATATATATAAAGCATCCAACAAAAATTTGAGGTCAAATCAAGTTAAAGTTCAGCTAGATAGCCAAATTTTCGGCTGCCTGGCCATCTACTGTTCAGCAGAAAGAAGAAATCTATTTCAGACTCTGATTCAGACTGAATATCTTTTAATATTTTGATCATAAATTTCGCTACAGGTATCAAGTTCTGATGATTCAAATATCTAGTCCTTATATCTAGTGCTAGATATCATCTCTAAACCTACCGATATGGATTTAACTAACTGAAACCCTAGAGATTCAAGGGATTGATTCAATTTATAAGCAAATATACTGGATATGAAGGAATGAGTGGCACAGGGATCAAATACTGCACAGGTTGTATGTCCTGATAAGGATATTATACCTTTCACCATGGAGTTCGAAGCCTATAATCTTGTGAAGTTAATGTAAATACTCTTCCTTGAGTCCATGGCTATTATACTGATGATTGGGTTGCTGCCTGCCTCGGTATAGGGATAGAACGTCTTGAGCTATTGGCAGGTCTTCCTGAAGAAGCCACTGCATCTGGCGGTCTCCACACTCTTGTGAATCCTGAATTCCTATGCAGTACTAGGCAGTTCCTCTCTCTGTATGTCCCCAATACTTGAGCACCTTCTAATTTCTTAACACCTACACATAAGTACAGTAAAAGTCTGTACCTCATTGTTAATGAGATTTACACCAAACTTTCATTAATCACTTACTAGTTACCTTACTTAACTAGTAAAATGCACTTTTGATCCACTAATCTCTTCCTCCTTTGTCTTCATCTTCCTCCTCAATACACCATGGAATTCTATATTTTCTAATCTAAAGTTTAAGTAGAGAAAAGTATGGTTTTAGATAGAATCAAGAGAGAAGAAATGTTTTAGAGAGAGTATAAGTGTGTAAGAGAAAGGGTAAAGGGGCCGCCAGCCTCGGGAGGTGGCCGACAGCCATGAGAAAAGGGAGAGGGGAGAAGGGAGTGAGAGGGAGAGAATTTTTGGAAGGATGTAGTTGAAGGAAAATGCAATTATGAAAAAAATGAGATCCTACTTCAAAATTTCATTTTCATACATTTCTCTTCCCTTCATGCCACTTTGCATTAGATCCACATCTTAAGCAAGTCCCTTTACCTCTCATCCCTCTTTAAAATATTATCATGGGTACACAAAATATTTCTTGTATCTATTCTCTTTTATATACTAGTAAATATATATATTCCATTCATGACACACATGTATATACTTCTAATGACAATATTCATCATCTACATGAGATTATTTACTTCAAGTTTTTTATTAAAATTTTGATTTAAATCATATTATGATTACCAAATTAGTTAACTTGATTTAGCTAAAAATCAACATATAGGGTATTAACTTATGATTAAATAAAATGGGTGTTACAGTTATTATAAAAGATAGGTGATAAATCTATGAAAATTTTCTCCTTTCTTTCTATGATTTCTTCTCTAATTTCTTACTAGATGCTTAGCAAGTATTCTCTAATGGTGATCTAACAACAAGCCACTAATTATCTAATTCTTGATTGATAATCCATATGAATCTAATAGTCTCCACAAGGCCTTGCTCTTACAAGAGCCATTGATGGCTTATGATGATGGGTTTTAATTCCTAACTTGTTAACAAGCTAACTTATAATGATTATTTTACTCCATGCTTGCTCACTTGTGGTTTTAATAGATTAATTGTAACTTGCATTTTTTAATCAAGTTTTGATGTGGAGAACAATATTATGGACCATGCTTTGATAAGTTCTTGATGCCAAGCCTAGTGATTGCCAAGGATTTATGTGAGGCAACTATCACTCTAAGAGGTTAGCATGATTAGTGGAGCAATTAGTAGTTAGTAGCCATTAGTTTTTCTTTTCTTTTCATTTTCTTTTCATTTTGTTTTCAAAAGCACTTTCCAAATCACTTCACTGTCTTTTCTTTTATGTTTTCATCATCTTCTTCTCTTTCTTCTTCTTGTTCTCTTTTTTTCTCTTTTGATTCTTTGAAACCTAGAAGAACTCGTTAGCAAACTTATGACACAGCCAGTAAAGCTTTTATCGCCTTCTGTCCCTGTGGATACGACCTGTATAGCCTTTAATCTATCACAGTAGTATCGAGGAAGTCAAAGCACTATAGCTTCACTGATTTTTAAACATATACATTTTAGTGCATAGTTCCCCCACAATTAAATTTGTGGCGCTGTTCCAAAAAATGGGAACAGTTATTTCACGATTTGGTTAACATTGTCTTCTCTGTTTTTGTGTGTAGATCAAGTTTTCAGGAAATTGCTACTGCGGAAGGCTCAAGTCCTCTATAGCTCCCTGCCCGAGAAATCAGAGGGACAACTGCCCTTACTAGGCCGTGTCTGCAACTAAAGCCGCGGAAACATGGCAAGGAAGTGGCCAAAAAGCCCCAAGTTTTTTTGAGATTCTGAATTGCAATCTAATGTTTACTTCTGCTAGTATTTTTCTTGTAATGTTTGCCTGAGCACTGTAATAAAAGTAACAGAAAAATGGTGATTAGAATTGTTAAAAAATTATTAGATATTTGTATTTTAAGCACATGTCAATTTAATTCCTTATTACTATATTTTGTTCTGTTGTTGAGTGCTAGACAAAGGTGTACATATAGCATTTCATCTAGTTTAGGATGAACATTTGGGTGATTGACATGCTTAAATGTTTATTCTTGCCTATATTACAAACTTGCATGAATTGAAATTAAGGGAAAAACCGATACAACATAAGGTAGGGAAGTCATTACCCTCCCTTAGCCCAAAAACTACCTCCCCATTCACACAACTGAAGCCTAAATAAAACTTACTAGTCGTTGGCCCCTAGAGACATTCAGACTCATTAAGAGACTGACCTTGGGAGAAAGTTGTTAGTATTAGACTCTTGCCAAATCGATATCTAAGGATTGGGGATTAAGAGGTTAAACTTGAAGATTTAGTGATTTAGTGTAATTAAGGCTTATTGCTTATGCACGGATATCTCCAACTAAATCTTGCACCTACTAGACTAATTATCTCATGGTTTGGTTACTGTAATATCCCTCTCCTGGACAATCGACAGGCTAGGAGTCATCTAGGTCAACCCTAATATAGGTTTGTTTAATTTTTCTTTCTTTTTTATTTGTTTGTTTGTTTTTCCTTTTTGTTTGTGTTTGTTGTGAAATGGATTATTACTAAAAATTTTAAAAATTTACCAACTTTAATATGGATCCATTTTTCACCCCGACCTCATTTGACTTGATAACTAACTCCAGCCCGGCTTTATACAATATTAATTAATCAAATAGACCGGATTGGATTTATCTGACTCAGTATAACTCATATCCCCACTCTTGTGACTAAAATTACCAAAATAATCTCAACTCTTCACATAGTTAATGGGATTCACATTCACCTCCCTCGAGTCAAATTTTTCAATCACCTTAACTACAATCATTCCCCAATTTGGTTCATATACTTCTTTTCTAGAAAAACCAAATTAAGAAAAATTTGAGTTAGAAAAGAGTTTAGAAGCCTTACATGAGTCTGAGCAACAAATTCAAAACATTTTGTACTCCCAATTTACACCGAACTTTCACCATTCATACTCACACTTTCCAGTCCCACCTCCTTAAGAAGAAAAATTCAAATTGGAAAAGAATATAAAAATCTTACTTAAGTTTGAATAACAAATTCAAAATCTGATGGACTCACAATATCAACAGAATTTTCAAAACCAATTTTCATACTCACCTTTTAAGAAGAACCAATGACTTAGAAAAGAGAATGGAAGACATAATTCAGATCCAAAATTTTGTTACCCAGTCTGATAGGTTAGAAGCACAAATGAATCAATTGGTCTGCACATATAGGAATAAAAAACTCTCTCTTATCAATCTTACATTCCTAATATCTCAGACCCTACCGATCTGACATAAGAATCATGGTGTTTTTAAAACTAAGATTCAATTTCATCACACCCATTTGAAACTTGATCAAAATTAAAATTTTGAGAATTACATTGATATTTTGGTAAGTTATCTATTTTCTGAAATTGAACTTGAAAATGAATATGAACCTGATCCTCAATTCAGTAATTCAACTCCACTTTTCTGACTTAATATTGACTTTGATATTTTTATCCGATTTTAATCACTTTTCTGAGTTAATATTGAATCATGTACCAATACATTATGAAATTGAACCACCAATCTTTCAAAATCACATTTCATTGATGGGGCAAGTGTGTGAATCTCAATATTTTTTGTTTGGGTCCAAATTTGAACCAATTTTGACTCCTAAACTTTTACTTGATTCAGTTAATTTTTTCGAGTTGGTATTCGTTCCTGCACCTTTTGAGCCCAAATCAATCATCTTCTATAATCACACTCAGTTTTTGGATAAATGTGTAGAACAAAATGACTCAGAGATTATTTTTGAAAATTGAAAATTTGATGGGGATAATTTTCTAAATAAAATCTTACATTTCTATAATCAATTACTGGATTATATTAGGAGAGAGGTCATTGGTGGTTTACTACGAACTTTATGTTCTTTGGATTAAGCTGTATTTTGTGCACCAATCAGACCTCCATCGAAACCACCACCTAAGATGAATTTTTTCCTCTTTATTTTCATGCATACATACATTCATGATGCATTAAAGAGAGTTTACTAACGTAGATTTTTTAGAATTTCTTTCTTTTTCACTTTCTTTTACGATATTCTTAGATTTTTTTTCCTTTTGTATAGGATTTTTCCTTTCTTAACAAACTTTTGGAAAAAAGAGAGAAAAATATTTGATACATTTTTAAGAAAATTAGGTTGATCTTAAGAATTTGGGAAGCCTTAATTATAATTTGTTTAATTTGAATCAAAATAAGAGCTATTGTTGGATTTTTTTTTTAATATGCATTTATACATTGAGGGATTAAAACAAAGATTTAAATACTCTTATAAAATATATATTATAAAAATACTTGATCACTAATTAGCTAGTTAATTGTGGCTTAGAAAGTATCATTAATCACGCCTAACAGTGGTCAAAACAAATAAATTCTTTAGTTTTGTGGCCTTATTTACTCGAGTCCTTAAACCCAAGGGATGTTTTCTCATCTGGTGCCCTAAGACCATCTGGTTTGGGCGTCATCGGCTAAAGTCACGTTACCTAAGAAGACTAGAAAGCCTAATGAAACAAAAAGAAAATATATAAATAAAATAAATAATGATATCATAGTTTAAGTTAAATCCCAAAAATATATAAGCGCATATTATTTAGGTTTTATGAAATATCAGATAATCAATTTAATCTTGATTTCTCTACCTTTATTGATAATAAGTCCTTGTATGGAGACTCAAATTAGGGATGGATAGTTTTAGTTAACTTAAGCCTTACATAGCTTAAATTTTTGAAAAAATATTTTGGAAATTTCCTCTTTTTCAAAATGTGCTTTTTGTTTTCTTTCTTTATGGATTTTGTGGATGTAATCTATTGAAAACTCTTAGGAGACTATAACTCCTCCTCTAGAGAAAATCTAGATATTAAAGGCTTGCCACACACACGCTCAGTACAGTCAGGTCACCTGCGAAAGTGATGTAATAAAAATCTTAGTTAAATTTTCTTGTTTTGCACGAGACAAGCAAAAGATAAGTGTGGGGTGTGATTAGTCATCAATTTTGCATTTTAATATCACATTTCATTTCCTGATTTATGAATAAAACACTATTATTAACCTGTTTTCGTTCTCTTATATGAAGATTGCAAAGGACAGGGGCAATTGCAAAGGTAGGGGCAAAGATGAAATGAGAGCCTAATAAAACCTATTTTTGGGTAATTAAACAAGATTTCTTGGAGACCAAGGCAAAGAGCTTCTGGAAGATGCATTGGATCCCAAATTTAAGATTGAATCTAAAGAAAATATGAATTTAAATACAAAAAAATAAACATATATAGAAGTTTCTTGCAGCTAGGCGAGAGAGTGGCCAAAAGATCAGATTTATTGGCCCTGATTAAGCCATGAAAATGCGGCTCTGGCATTGTTTGTGTAGTCAGATCGGGGCCCATGGCCATAATCTTTGACGCGTGTCATCTCTTAGAGAAACCATAGCTCCTTTTGCCTATAAATACTGTATGTAAGAGCCAGAATTTGAGAGAGAAGAGCAAAATTTGGGTTTACTTCTCCATTAGTGTAGATTAGGATTTTCTCGTCTTTCTCTTTTCTTTTCTTGTATTTTCTTTCTCCTTTTAGATCTAGTATTAGGAAAGAGTTAGATTCATGAGAGAAAGAAAGAGTTATTATAATAGATAGGTGACAAATCTACGAAAGTTTCTCCTTTCTTTCTATTATTTCTTCTCTAACTTCTTATTAGATGCTTTAATAGATGCTTAGCTAGTTTTCTTTCATGGTGATCTAACTACTATGACTAATTATTTAAATCTTGATTCATAATCTACATGAATTTAATAGCCTCTACAAGGTCTTAATCTTGCAAAGCCATTGATGGCTCATGATGATAGGTTCTAACTTCTAACTTACTAACAAGCTAAATTGCAATAATTAATTTACTTCATGTTTGCTCACTTGTAGTTTTGATGGATTAATTGTAATTTGAACATTGTTAACCGCGGAGAATGATTAGTCTCTAATATTACATATTTCATGCCACAACTTCACATTTACTTTATATAAAAATATTGCTAATAATAGTTTTATTGTGTGTTCCTAGGTTCATGGCGTGGAATGAAGAAGTGATCAAAAATATCATTTTTTGGTGATTTTTAGATCTTAATATAGCCATTGACTTTGAAAGCTGAATATGACAACATAGGCAGCAGAAAACCAGAAACCAACAAGGGCACTAGTAGGGACACAATAGCAGATGGCGCCAGGTGGCCCTGCGCACGCGACGCCAGAAGTGCCACAGAAATGCGGCCAAAGCTGCGTTTCTGCAGCAGTACTGGCGTAGTTCAGCCAATATTTCGGGCTAAGGATTGTCTCCCCTAGCTCCTTTTCTCCTGTGCCAATAAATATCACCCTGGTCTTCCAAAGAGGGGGATATGCAGAGTTAGGGTATTGATTTTAGTTTGTTTTTAGGAGTTCTTTAGTTGCATGTATTTTCTTCTTCTTCTGGCTTACCTTAGCCATTGGAGTGAAAGAGAGAGAGTGTGTGTGTACAAATTGTATTTGAAGGTGATAATCTTATACATGTAATACTTCTCCTTCTTTTCATTCCTTCGTATTTTTACTTACTTTTATTTTCTTGCACTAGTGTAATATGCTTACTCTCATTTCATCTTCTCTTTTTTTTCATTTACCATATCTAGCAAACTTCTTTATAGCATGACTAACTAACTACTAACCCACTAAACTCTATAAACTTAATTAACAACCCCTTTGAATCAACAAGTATCATGTAAGTCTTGTGCAAATAAGAGCCATAATATCTTACAATGAGAGTTCTAACTCTAACTTACTAACAAGTCGATTCATTGTTCATACTTCATACTTAACTAATAAGTTTTTGATGATTTATAGAATTTATTACTTTACTTGTTTCTTGTAAGTTAGAGAAATCCCTATACATATTTGTCGATACCATTAGTATACTTATTTTTTTCTCCATACTCGTCTTCAAATAGATTGTGATGGGGGAATGTTCAAGTCATGCCATGTGGAGAAAGGTGATAGTTAACTTTCATTCAATTTACCACAAAAGTGCTTTAGCACAAGTGTTGTGATTACCGATGATCCATCGTGAGGCTATATTATTAAGAAGCTAGATGTTAGTGAGAACATTTAGTAGAATGTTAGCCATGCATTTTTTCATCTCTAAAATATAAAAATATCTTTGTAACATCAAAATATTTCAAACATTTCTATACTCTTTCTTGTTTTTCTTTCTATTCATACTTAAAACAAAGAAAATATTTAAAACAAATAGAACAAAGAAGACACATTCAAGCTTTCATCACTCTCTCTCCTTGTGGATACGACTCGTGTAGCCACTTCGTTATTACGGTAGAATCGCTAAAGCAGTAACATCGACCATCACTCTTTTACTTATTCTTATGGTTGCTTTCTAGCGATCAAATTTTGGTGCCGTTTCTGGGAGAAAACGACTTTATTGTTCAAACACTAAAGATTTTTCTTTGTTTTTGTGTGTAGGAGAAGTTGCCAAGGAGTTAACTATAATGTGAAGCAAGATCGGTGGACAAAAATGCTGCACGAAGAAGTTATTTGCCCTCGGAAAAATCGTGTAAAAGCGAATGTTTCCGATTGAAGTACTAACAAAATCTCTTCTGCAGAGTTGCTAAAAATTGTGCAAATTGCTTTCTAAAATTTTTTATCTCACTTGTATGCTTCCCCTTTATACTTTTAATAATTCAACAGAAATTCATTTGTTGTCAATTAAAAATTGAAGTAGACTTTTGCATTTAGGGCACGTCACTATTTCAATTCATTTAATTTTTTTTTTTGGAAATAGCTGGAGAAAAGGTATATGTGCATATCATTTAGCATAGGAAAAACAACTTTGGGTGATTTATCGCTGTGAGTGTTATCCTTTTGTATATTGTACACAACCATAAAAATTGACTCTAAGAGAAAATCCCAATCAAAAGATAAGGTAGGGATGTCATTACCCTTCCTTACCCCAAAAACAAATCTCCATCTCACGCACAATCCCAAACCTAATTAAAATCTGATAGACGTTGACCCTAGAGACATCTTGGACTCTTTAAGAGATAACCTAGGTTAAAATTGTAAAAAATCATACTCCTACAAAATTGGTGTCTAAGGAAAGAGGATTGACAGGTTAAGCTTCGATAACTCCGTGGTTTGGCATAATTAAGGCCCAAGGCTCACGCCCGGATGCCCCCACCGAGTTTTGCCCTTTCCTGGTTGATTAATCGGTGGTATGATTCCAACAACAACCTCCCCCGAATAGTTGACAAGTTAGGGGTCATCTAGGTCCAGGAACCTTAGATTAGGGTTGATGATTATTTTTCCTTCTTTTATTTGTTTTTTTATTCTTTTCGAGTGTATTGTTGATTGAATGTTATTTATGGTGTGCTGTATTCAAGAGTGGTCGAGAAATCCATCCACTTCTAGACTCGTCAGAAACACATCTCTATCACTATCTCAAAACCCAATGATGACCTTATTATAGGATAGATTTTACCCCATTCGGACATGACTACCTTCTTGCATAAAACTCCTGGAAGAAAATGGAAATAATCTTAAGTTAAAACCACAGTTCATAAGCGTTCTTCTTAAATTCCATGGTATGAATCTGAGGATGCATACTTCTTCATTAGAGAGTTCGAAGAAGTTT
Organism: Agave tequilana; assembly: GCA_038442645.1. NCBI lineage: Eukaryota > Viridiplantae > Streptophyta > Magnoliopsida > Asparagales > Asparagaceae > Agave > Agave tequilana. The sequence continues at coordinate 15,953 of JAVJIF010021040.1, forward strand.
GCTTAATGATGCGTATTCCTCATCTAGGAGACGATGCCATCTGGCTACATTTCATTCCTTTTCCCTAAAAGATCTAGCAAAAAATGCCTATATAGCTTGGCTGTAGACTCGGTTACCACGTGGGAGGATTTCATCAAGGTCTTTTTGAAGAAATTCTACCCGATTCACAAAACTACGCTGATCAGAAAGAACCTCATGCAATTCAAATAAGAATCCAATGAGCTTTTTTGGAGATACTTTGAATGGCTCAAAGATCTCTTACACAATGCCCTCACCAGAGTATAGAGAAATGATGGCAATGCTAGCTTCTTTATAATGTACTAGATCATTAAATGAAAACATTTTTGAAAACCATGTGCCAAGGGGATTCTTGCAGAAAAACAAAAATCAGGTATGGGATCTCTTTGAAGATCTAGTCGAGAAAACTATCCAGTGAGAGCCAAGCCCAAAAATCCTAGGAACTCATAATCTATAGCTTCTAGTGGTGGGCTCTTGTCTATAGAATCGTCTGTTGCTTCAGAAGCTAAGATCGCCATGGTCATGAAGAGAATTGAAGCATTGGAGACCAAAGAACCAGCCGTAGCCAATCAAATCAACTCACCACAAATTCATAATCTGAGTTGCACGTACTGCCAAGCAACAAACTATGTTTTTGAAGAGTGCCCAGTATTCCAAGCTCACCAAGCACCACTGTAACATCTGAATGTGGCCTACACAAGGCCACAAAATAACCCTACTCGCAAATGTACAATCCTGGATGGAGAAGTCACCCAAACTTCTCCTGGGGTTAGAACAATCCCGTGAGACCTAACATTCCTAATAATGGTCATCACTAGAATTATTAGTAGCACTTCCCTCCCAATCAAGCTTCCTCCTCCTCTTTTCAAAACCAACTCACTGAAAGAAGACTTAGTGAACTTGAGAAGAATATGAAGAACTTTTTGATGACCAACACCACCTTCATGCAAAGCACCGAACAAATGCTGAACAACCACACACATAGAATCTCTCGACTAGAAGTTCAAATAAGTGAGCTAGCTAGTTTCTTGAGTGAGAGACCTACGGGTACCTTGTCTATTCGATCATTAGCCAACCCAAAGAACTCTAGTCAAATTTTTGAAGCTCAAATCAATCAGTATAATGTTGTCTACACACTCAGATCTGGAAAGAAGGTGGATAATCAAGTTTCACAGCCAGCAACTCTAACTCCATTCTGTTCTACATCTACCTCTCCATCTACTAGCTCGAGTCCACGTGACTCAGACAAGGACAACACGGCTAAGAAAGTCTATAAGCCTATAGCACTATTCCCAAATAAGCTTAGGAATAATAATAAGATCATGCATATGGAGAAGATCCTAGAAATGTTCAACCAGGTCAAGTTGAATGTTCCTCTTCTAAACGCTATCCAGTAAGTCCCTGCCTATGCTAAATTTCTGTAGGATATGTGCACAAAGAAGAGGAAGACTAATGTGCCAAAGAAAGGCTTTTTAATGACTAATATTAATAAACTCCTATCTGGTCCTATCTCGATCAAGTACAAGGACCTTGGGTGCCACACAGTTACTTGCACAATAGGACAGATAGAGATTAATCGGCACTCCTTGACCTAGGAGCGAGCATTAACTTGCTTCCTCTTTTTATGTATCAGCAACTCGGGTTGGGAGAACTGCGTCGAACACAAGTAACGATTCAGCTTGCTGACCGATCCGTGAAAGTTCCCAAAGGGGAATCACGGATGTCCTCATTTGGGTCGGGGATTTCATCTACCTAGTTGACTTTATTATACTTGAAACCCAACCCGTGTCAAACCCTAGATCTCAGAATCCTATCATTTTAGCACGACCATTTCTTGTCACTGCCAATACAATAATCAATTACAGGAATGGATCTATGAGATTGACATTTGGAGACATGACAAAGAAGATCAATGTTTTCAACTTAGGAAAGCAACCTAGGGATTTGGAAGATCAAACTTTCAAGGTAAACTACATTGAAAACATGACAAGCGAGCATGGGGATCTCAAAAATGAATTTGAGTTGGAAGATTTTAATCTGGATGAAATCATTGATTCTACTGTGGAATGGGCATCAAATCCCATTATGTCAAATCCTGAAATCAAATTTGCAAATCCCTCAAATGAGTCCTTCCCTTTCTAAGAATTGAAAGCTTTACCGGAACATCTTAAATATGCATACTTAGGTGGAAATGATACTCTCCCGGTCATAAGTGCATCCCATTTGACTAGAAAACTGGAAGAAAGCTTGATGTCTGTTTTAAGAAAAGAAAAAGAAACAATTGGATGGACCATGGTGACATCAAGGGGATAAGTCTAGCAATTGTGCAACACCGTATATATTTGAACAATGAGGCGACTCCCAAAAGGGACCTATAGCGTAGGCTTAACCTTATTATGCAAGACGCCATGACAACAGAAATTCTCAAACTTTTGAACAATGGGATCATTTATCCCATCTCTGATAGCCAATAGGTAAGACATCACACTGTCTCCTAAGAAAGCTGATTTTACAGTGGTAGAGAATGAAAATAAGGAATTAGTGCATAAACGATTACCAACAAAACTTCGTGTTTGCATCAATTATTAGAAATTGAACGCTGCCACTCATAAAGACCACTTTCCCTTGTCGTTCATCGATCAAATGTTGGAACGTTTGGCTGGCCATGAGTACTATTGCTTCTTTGATAGGTACTCAGGATATAACTAGACCTTTATCACTTTAGAGGATCAAGAGAAGACGAAATTCACATGCCTATTTGGAACTTTCGCCTACAGGCGTATGCCCTTTGAATCATACAATGCTCTGGCTACATTCCAACGGTGCATGCTAAGTCTCCTTTTCGATATGGTAGAATAATTTTTGGAAGTCTTCATGGATGATTTCTCCATTTATGGAGACTCTTTTGATCAATGACTTCATCACCTAGAGTTGGTTTTTCAGAGATAAAAAGAGAAGAATCTAATCCTAAATTAGGAGAAGCGCCATTTCATGGTGACACAAGGGATTATCCTCGGCCATGAAATTTCAAGAAGGGGAATTGAAGTTGACAACACGAAGATCGAAGTCATGGCTAAACTTCCTGTCCCCGAGTGCGTAAGAGACATTCGCTCATTTTTAGGACAAGCAGGATTTTACCAACGATTCATCAAGGACTTTAGCAAGATTGCTAGACCCCTGACCAACTTACTTAGTAATGACATGTTCTTCAACTTCAACGATGAGTGTTTCTACTCATGGGAAAGACTGAAGAAAGAACTAATCTCTGTGCCCATCATTTTAGCTCCAGGACGTAACCATTTGAAATTATGTGTGATGTCTTTGATTTTGCTATCAGTGCTGTCCTAGGATAGTACGTCGACAATAGGCAGCACGTGATTTATTCCTCAAGTAGGATCCTGACTAACGCCCAACAAAACTACACAACAACCGAGAAGGAATTCTTGGCTGTTGTCTTCACGTTAGAGAAATTCCGTCCCTACTTACTGGGATCCAAGACTGTGATTTTCACGAATCACTCCATGTTGAAACACCTCATTACCAAGAAGTAAGCTAAAACCCGATTCACTCGGTGGATCCTTCTGCTTCAAGAATTTGACCTGGCAATCTGTGACTAGAAAGGTGTGAAAATATGGTGGCTGACCACTTGTCAAGAATTCCTGACACACTTGTATAACGAACCACGATCAATGAGAATTTCCCAGATGAGCACATCCTCACCATTTTGAAAGAACCCTGGTATGCGAATATTCTCAATTATCTGGTCATGGAAAAAATACCCGCTGAATGGACAAAATAGAACAAGTATCGCTTCATTGCCCACGTTTAGTACTTCTTCTGAAAAGAGCTGTATCTATTTAATTACTATTCTGACCAGCTTATTTGGCGATGTATACCAGAGGAGGAACAAAAGAGTGCTCAATTTCTATCATGAGCTTGCATATGAAGGACACTTCGGTCCCCACAAAACCGCAAAGAAAGTCTTACAAAGTAGGTTTTACTAGCCCACTTTGTTCAAAGACTCCTTCCATTTTTGTAAGTCATGTGCAAACTGCCAAAAAATTGGGAAGATTTCAAGGCGAGACATGATGCCCTTAAACTCGATTCTCGAAGTCAAAATTTTTGATGTTTGGGCATCGACTTCATGGGACCATTCTCAAATTTGTTTGGCAACCAGTTCATCGTAGTTGCAGTGAATTATGTCTCCAAATGGGTAGAAGTCGTGCCTACTAAGACCAACGACAATAAAGTTGTTGTCAAATTTCTTAAGGAAAATATCTTCTCCCATTTTGGTACCCCGCGAGCAATAATTAGTGATAATGGGTCACATTATTGCAATAGGGCTTTTGAAGTCCTAGTGCGAAAATATTCCATCACTCACAAATTATCCACCTCGTATCATCTCCAAACAAATGGGCAAGTTAAAGTGACAAATCAGCAAATCAAGTTCATTTTGGAAAAAATGGTAGGTCAAAATCGAAAAGAATGGTCGGTCAAGCTGCTAGATGCTTTGTGGGCTTACTGGACTGCTTTTAAAACCATTTTAGGAATGTCTCCATATAGAATTGTATTAAAAAAAGCCTGTCCACTACCCATCGAATTAGAACACTGAGCCCATTAAACTTTGATCTGATTAGAGCTGGTGAACTAAGGAAACTGCAGATCTCAGAATTAGAGAAAATACAGAATGAAGCTTATGATAATGCATGAATTACAAAGAGCAGGAAAATTTTTCACGACAAATCATCAACCGGAAAAATTTTATCCCTAGACAAAAAGTTCTGCGTTACAATTTAACGCTTCACATCTTTGCGGGAAAAATCAAAAGTCATTGCTCGGGCTGTTCATCGTACATACAGTTTCTCCACACGGTGCAGTAGTAATTGTTGATCTAAAGAGTGGTGAGGAGATAAAAGTCAATGGACAAAGATTTAAACTATTTCTAACTACTGAGCCTGAGTCACAAGATAAAAATATCCAGGGTCTTGTCGACCCATCTTACATGTGACCACACCATACCGCTAACCACAAATGGAAAAAATTGTAAATAAATTAACATTAGGAGTTCTTTGTATATCTTCCCTTACACATGTTTATTGCTTTTGCATTCACATATTATCCATTGAGGACAATGCATTAGATAAGTGTGGGAGAGGGGTTACTAACATAAGATTTCTTTGTTCTTTTTCATTTTTAGTATTTCTTTTTCTTCCTTTTTACCAAAAATATCATAAGTAGTAGAAAATTTTTGATAATCTTTTGTAAAAATAGAAAATAGTTATAAGGATTAAAGAAACCCAAGTTAGAAATTCTTTACTTTAGCCTAAATAAAAGAATATTGGTTGGATTGATAGTTTAGGAGAAATTAGAAAAATAACTCATCTCTTTACTTTTTTCCTTAGTAAATATGCATTGGCTAGACGCACTCTTGAAATTTATAGACAGACTCTAAGTGCCACAGGAAAAGAAGAAATATATATATATATAATATATATATATATATATATATATATATATATATATATATATATATATATATATATATATATATATATAGTTATAAACCCGATTAAGCTGAATAATTGTGCCTCAAGAGGCATGAGTATTCATGCTTAAAGGAAATAAAGTTTAGTTTCGTAGCTTAATGTACTTGAGTATTTTACTTAAGGGGTGTTTTCTCACCTTGTGCCATAAGATTGCTAGTTTGGGAGTCATCAGTTAAAAACTCGTCACACAAGTAAATTAAAAAGCTTAAGAAAATAAACGCAAAAATGGTACATAAATGAACACTCATAAATTTTGTAGCATTAGAGTTTGAGTCAAAAAATTTTCAAGTAAATCATCACTTCACACAATGCATATTATTTAAGGTAAAATAAAAGAATGAGTTTGATGTACATAATTCCTCTTAAACTTAAATAAAAATCATATTTTTGCATGAACACCAAAGTATAGGAAGGACTAATAAGGGTTAGACCTAATGCTTATCATTATTTAGCAATTTTTTCTAAAGAGATTAAAAAGGCTTTTTCTACTTTAAGAAGATTTTTTCAAAAACAATTAACATTTTTATTCTTTTTTTGGATTTTATGGGTGTAATCCGCTGAAAACCCTCAGGAGACAAAACTCCTCCTCTAGGAAAAACCTAGAGGTTTAACAGCTTGTTGCTAATGCCAAGTGCAATGCGTCACCTGCGAAAGTGGTGTAATAATTCTCTTAGTTTTTCTTTTGCCTAGGACGAGCAAAAGATAAGTGTGGGGGTGTGATTAGTCTCTAATATTGCATATTTAAATCACATCTTAAAATTTATTTTATATAAAAATATTGCTAATAATTATTTTTTTTGTGTGTCTTAGGTTTATGGTGTAGAATGAAGAAGAAGATCAAAACTTCTATTTATTTGGTGATTTTTAGATCCTAATATAGCTATTGACTTTGAAAGCTGAATGTGACAACATAGGGAGCAGAAAATTAGAAATTAACTGGGGGACCAGCAGCGGGACACAACAGCAGATGGCACCAGGAGGCGCCGCGTATGCGATGCCAGAAGTGCTACAAAAATGTAGCAAAAGCTGCGTTTCTGCGACAGTACTGGCATAGTTGCTACTTTGGGCCAGGGATTGTCTTCCCAGGTCCCTTTCCTTCTGTGCCTATAAATATCCCCTTGGTTTTCCAAAGAGGGGGATATGGAGAATTATGCTATTGATTTTAGTTTGTTTTTAGGAGTTCTTTAGTTGCTTGTATTTTCTTCTTCTTCTAACTTTAGCTTAGCCATTAGAGTGAAAGAGAGAGAGAGAGTGTACAAGTTGTATTTGAAGGTGAAAATCTTATACAAGTAATACTTCTCCTTCTTCTTTTTATTCCTTGGTGTTTTTACTTGCTTTTATTTTCTTGCACTAGTGTAATATGTTTACTCTCATCTCATCTTCTCTTTTGTTTTCATTTACCTTGTCTAACTAACTTCTTTATAGTATGGCTAACTAACTAGTATGGCTAACTAACTACTACTAGCCCACTAATCTTTACAACTTGATTGACAACCTCTACGAATCAACAAGTATCACATAAACCTTATGCAAATAAGACCCATGATATCTTACGATGATGGTTCTAACTCTAACTTACTAATAAGTAGATTCATTGTTCATACTTCATTCTTAACTGACAAGTTTTTGATAATTTATAGAATGTATTCCTTTACTTATTCTTGTAAGTTAGAGAAATCCCCATACATCCTTGTCGATACCATTAGTGCACTTGTTTCTTCTTCCATGCTCACCTTCAAATAGATCTTGATGGGAGAATGTTCAAGTCTTGCCGTGTGAAGCAAGATGATAGGGAGAACATTTATTCGATCTACCATATGAAAAGTTCTTTAGCACAAGTGTTGTGATTGCTTATGATCCATCGTGAGTCTATAATATAAGAAGCTAGAGGTTAGTGGGAACACTTAGTAGAAGGTTAGCTATGCATTTTTTCATCTCTAAAATACAAAAATATTTTTTCAACATCAAAAATTTCAAACCATTTTTATACTCTTTCTTGTTTTTCTTTCGATTCATTCTTAAAACAAAGAAAAAGTTTAAAACGAATAGAACAAAGAAGCCGCATTCAAGCTTTCATCGCTTTTCCTCCTTGTGGATATGACCCGTGTAGCCACTTCGCTATTAGGTAGAATCGCTAAAGCAGTAACATTGATAATCACTTTTTACTTATTCTTGTGCATATTTTCCAGCGATCAGAGAACAATCTTATGGACTATGCTTTGAAAAGCTCTTGGAGCCAAGCCTAGTGATTACTAAGGATCCATGTAAAGCAACTGTCACTCTAAGAAGTTAGCATGATTAGTGTAACAATTAGTAGTAAGTAGCCATGAGTTTTCTTTCTTTTGATTTTCTTTTTACTTCGTTTTCAATACAACTTTCCAAATCACTTCACTATCTTTTTTTTTATGTTTTCATCGTCTTCTTCACTTTCGTCTTCTTGCTTTCTTTTTTTCCTTTTGATTCTTTTGTAACCTAGAAGAACTAGCTAACATACTCGGGACATGACCGGTAAAGCTTCTATCACCTCCTATTCCTGTGGATTCAACCCGTATAGCCTCTATGCTATCACGGTAGTACCAAGGAAGTCAAAGCACATTTGCACTTTCACTGATTTTTATATATAGACATTTCAGTGCATTGTTCCCCTTCGATTAGAAAACAATTGGGAAAACTTCTTTGAAGATAAATAAACTTGAAGAATAAACTTGTGTTTCTTAAAAACTTGTTTTCTTTAATTTTTCAAAACTTTGAAACACTTGAAATTAACACACTAGAAAATTATGGATTTGAAGCTCAAAAAATTGCTGAAACTCTGTTGAAAATAGGCAAGAGAGTATTTGGAAACTGATTGTAAAACTCTTAAAAATCTTGTCAAAGTCTCAAATTTAAAACCCTATTATAAGCCAAGACAAAATATAGCTTTTAGACTTAAACCCAGTCCAGATAGGCCTTGCGATTGACTGGATAGTTGACCACCTAACAGCTAGATTCCTAACCGTTGGGTTACCGGTTGACCGGGCGATCAATCGTGCCCAACATCTAGAGACATTGCTCTCTGGTGATCAATAGAGCAGTTGACTAAAAAATAGAAAGCACTGAGTCTTCTGCAGTCAACTGATCGGTCGACCGACATGCAGAGCACTGAGGCATGTGCACATCTGGTCTACCGAGCTTAGATAAAAAAACTATATTTTGCATTTTAAAAATTTTAAATCCAAATAAATCCCAATAATTTTACAAAAATAAGTTCATGTAAATACACTAGAGTACAAATATGTATGATAAAAAATCAACACATATTACAAACATGTGAACTACTTTTTGAGATATTGAAATGCAATCTTGAAACAAATTTGTATTTTTTAAAAACTATACTTTTAAATGAAAAATCTAATTTTTTTTTCAAAACTTGCATAAATACAAAAACAAGCTATTGAAACTCTATTTAAGTCCACTGGCATGGATAGAATCCAATACATTTATAAAATGGTATATATTTGTTTTTGACAAATATTTTGTAAAAACAACTTTGGTAAAAATGAAAAACTCATGAAATCAACTTATCAAAATAAGTTTTAAATATAATAGAAGCACCAATGTCTATGGATGAAAGTCAACACACATATAACTAATGTAAACTTATTTTTCATGAAACCTATTAATGAAACCAAAAAGAGTTAAACTGAAAACCAAATCTTTTGTATATGAAAAATCAACATCAAACTTTTGTGTGTGATTAATCTTGAGCAATCAAAACTAATCTATACTTTACAGATATAAACTTTCAAACTCTAGATCCATGTTTTCTTGGAGATCTTCTCCATATAGACTTGATCCAAATTTGATTCATGTAGAGCTAGACTCCTCCTTGGGTACCCGATATGATCTTTATGCTTGAGTTCTTGAATCACCTGTGTTAGCTTTAAAAATTGACTTTGAATTTTTTGTTAAAGCTAAGCACAACCTATGATCTTGATTGAATATCTAAAATTTAATAACACAAGATCATTAGTACTATAAGTACATGAGTTATCATCATCAAAACGAGAGTGATAGATTTTTGGGCCACCAATCTCTCCTTTTTTATGAAGATAAAACTTATAGTGTTATATATGTATGGACTAAAGATAAGCTTTATAAAACCTCCCTTTAACTTATGCATAGAAAATAAACATATAAATATTCAATAAAGCTCATAAATAAATATCAAACAGTTACATATATGCATAAACATGAACACAAACATGCATATATAAACTCAAAATTTCTCTCCCTCTTTTTGTCAATTCATCAACAAATGGTGAAGAAAATAAAGAAAATGTATATGCGATATAAATTTATGAAGAGGAGAAACGTTAAGTAAAGTCTCCAATGCATATATGGCTTACATGGAGAAGGGATTACTAAATTCAAACCCATATAAGCATAATATACAATATATAGACAAAGATGTTAAGTTTCACTACACATATGCATCATATAGAGAAGAGGTCAATCTCTTTTTTATACAATATACTCATCATAAATTTACATATAGTGGAGACGTTAAGTTAACTCCTTTTGCATATGAGCAATACATACCAATTGAAAATTTTGATAAATCAATTTCAAAATAAATATAGATATATCAATTGACAAATAAACATGAATACCTATTGTAAATTTTGAATAAACAAAAACTAATGAGAATCAATTGAAAAATCATGCAAATGATGTTAATTTAAAATGCAGTATGGTACCAAAAAAATATCAATTGAAATCAAATGAAAAAATATGAATACCAATTAGCAAAGCAACTTGAAATATAGATACCAATTATAATATTTCATATGAATTGAAAATATGAATATTTTGCTAAAAAAAATATTTTTCTCAAAAAGGATGGAAATAAGATACCAATTGAAATTTAAATCAAGAAACTTCTCTCCCTTTTTGAAACAATGACAAAACTAATGCATTAACTTGAGGAAAAATAATTATACCAATTAATATTAATACCAATTTGAATTGAATGTAAGTTTAGCATGAAACCAATTATGCTATAAAAATATGTATTAAAATTGTTAACTATGCACATTCAATCATATATATGTATGTATACTAATTGAAATATCATTCACAATTTAAAGTATACATATATAGATAAAAAAGAATGAGTGTACAAAAATCAAATATCATGAGAACAATGTGTATAACTTATTAAAATCGCCTACCTATATGAACATGTCAAGAGATAGTCATTTAAGAATAAAAGGCATGATCACCCAATCATCATCTCACTGAGGAAAAATGTTTTCAAAAATAATAATTTGAAAATAGTTGAGTACAGATTAAAAACACTACAATGTGAAAAATTAAAAGAAATAGTTTTGAAGACTAGTTCAAAATTCTTCAAATATAAACTAAATTATATATTTCATGAAATATAGTAATTACATAAGAATTGTCACTCAAAATCGAAAAAATACTTTCTTGCTTATGAATTACAAACTCATGAGTAAGCAAAATATAGAGTATATAAGAATCATGTAAAAATCATATTCATGAAGATAAAAATAATAATGCTTTAAAGAATTTATTAAACATAAAAATTTATATATGAAATTTCTTTTAAACTTTGACATATGAGATTACAAAACAAGCAAAAAAATTCACAAACATAATATATTGTATATAACATGCCAGGATCATCAAAATTAGGACATATAAGTATAATCAAATAAACTTAAATTGAGTACACAAATTAAATAGAACATGTATAACATGAAGATCAAGTTATCTCAAGGATTATATGTATGTATCACATAGTTTTCACAAAAGTAGCATAAATAATAAAACATGTATAATATGAAGATCAAGTGTATCTCAAGAATTATACATGTATATCACATAGTTTCCACAAAAGTAGCATGTATATTAAGCAAAACATGTAAATTATGATATGTTAATAATTCAAGTTAAAGCATATATATACATAAGATGGAGGATGGAGATAGTTAACAACATGAATACAACTAATCTTTATTTTTTCAAAAACAAGGTTGTCCTTTCACCAAAACTACTTGATAGTGATGCATCTATTGATTTATCTATCAAGCTTGAAATGCACCTAGAGGGGGGATGAATAGGTGTACAACTAATCTAGGACAAATGATGCGGAGTTTAAAACTCTATTACAACACACTATGTGTAATCAAAAGTGAGCCCGAATTTTCCATGAAGAGCTCTGGAACTACTCCTTGAGATTCCTCTAAATTAAGAGTTGAGGTGCCATATGAAGCTCTTTTGGTTCAACACAAGTGTGGGCACATACAAACTATATCTAGCGTATGTATATGTGCAATATGAAACAATGTAAGATATAAAAGAGATAGGGTTGAGAGATAGTGGGTCAAACATAAACAACAAGATATGTTTTGAGGTTCGAGCCACTACTGTGCGTCCTCGTCTTTACACAGAATGATTTTCACTATGTCCACACAGGACCTTCCACAAAGGGACCTCTATTGAGAAATTATAACTCTACACTTGGAGTATACTACTCCTCTCTCTCAAATACAATTACCTCTACACAAGAAGGATAGGCACAAAGCCAAAGCGAAGAAAAGATTACAATTTTGGTGATTCAATGATCACAAACAATACTTGGTGATCATAATAGACCACAGATAATTTTTCTCACAAAAACATGATTCTATAGATAGGATTAGAGATGATAGCTCAAGTGTGAGAAAATAGAATGTTTGGAAAAGAGAATAACAAAGAAAAATACCTGAAAAAAATACTAAATAGATTTGTAAAGAAAGATCAAAACTAATTTCCCAAAGACACTCTTTTCTTTAATTTTTCCAACACTTGAAAACAAATAAAAGATAACATTTAGGCTTAAAACTTTTTTTTAAACTTGCTGCAAACTACTGAAAAAGATTGGAAACCTTGGTTAAAACAGCTTGAGAGAAGCCCTATTTATAGGCTCTCAAGACAATAGCCGTTGGGGGTCCAGAAATGGTTATTTTTGACCTGTCGATCGACTGGCCAACGTCATATTTTTGACCGTTGAGCCACCGGTCGACCGCCCCAAGCAAACTCGCCTGCCGGTCGACTTGCCGGTCAACCGAGCCCAAAGGCACTCAGCCTTGTTGGTCGACCGCCCAGTCGACCAGCTCTACCCAAGAGTTAGGTAGTTACAGTCGGTCGACCGGCTATATAGACAAGGCTTTGTGCACATTCTTGTGCACATCGGTCGACCGATCGGTCGACTGCCAGAATGCTCAGGCTAGGGTTAAGGGTTTGAAACTTGGTCTTTTTAACCCCTATAAAAATCCCATAAAATCTCATAAATTTAACAAAAATAAGTTCTTATTAATATTTGAAGAACAAATATGTGTGACAATATCAACACATATTACAAGCTATTTGAATTATTTTTGTGATATAGAAATTAAGCTTTAACACAAAATCGGTATTTTTCAAAAACTAAACTTTGAAATGAAAAATAAATTTTTCTCAAACTTTTATAAATAAAAAAACAAGATATTTATACTCTTTTGAAACATAGAGTGTATGGATAAAATTCAATACACATATAAAAGATTTATCTACGTTTTTGACAATAAATCAAAAATAAGTTTTATTAATTACAAAACTCTAAACACATGAAATAAAATCATCTCTAAACACATGAAATAAAATCATCAAAATAAGTTTTTTCAAATATATGAAGTATAGATGTATATAGATGAAATCCAATATACATTAAACCATGTAAACTTATTTTGATTCTATCAATTCATGAAAATCATATATATGTGTATTTGAAATTCAAAACCAGTTAAAACCGAAAACCAAACGTATTGAACTTGTGTGTATGTGAACTTGAGTATATCAACACTAGTCTATCTCATATAAGATATAAATATAAACTAAAAACTAAACAAACTAAAGTCTTCTTGTAGAGCTCCTTCTCAAAGCCGACTCGATCCAAACACGATCCAAAGAGTTTGACTTTATCCGAGTGCTATGATCTTGACGCGCGAGCTCTTGAATCTTATGTGTTAGCTCCAAAACTCCTTTGTTGAAGCTAAATACCTATTACGATCTTGATCAATAATTGAAACTAAATAAACTCAAGATCATTAGTAAACTAACCTTTATAAGTTAGTCATTATCAAAACTAAGGTGAAAAGCCTCTGGGCTAACAATCTCCCCCTTTTTGATGATGACAAAACTTACAAGGTTATATGTATATATGCATCCATTAAGGATAGACTTCATAGATGCTCTCTCTTAATATTTGCATAATCAATAAGTATATAAAAATATGCAATGAAGCTCAAGAAACCAATAAAACAAGATATACATATACATACATACATACACACACGCGCACGCGCATAAGCACATAGTAAAACTTGCACATATAAACTTGAATCCTTCTCCCCTTTTGTCACTCATCAACAAAGGGGAGAAGACAAACTAACCGATAAAAATATTTTAAAATAAAATTTTGATACTAATGAACACAATCAATTGAAAGAAGCAATCTTTTTTTAAAGAACTGATACCAATTTGAAAATAATATCAATTTAAAATTATTAATACTAAAATTGACAATGTTAGCGTATAACAAAACAAATTATTTTTCATCATAAAGAGTGAGAGTAGGATACCAACTGAAAAGAAAAGCCAATTGAAAGATAAAACAAGAATTTTTTCCCCTTTATGAGATACCAATAAAAATAATGCATAAGCTTGTATAAAAACTAATTGAAAAATAGTTAACATTACGAAGCAAATCAAGCTTAATAAGAAATAATTTGTGTTAAAAATGTATGGCATATATGCTTAGAGCACGAGTAAACATTTATATGTATGCACTAGAGTAATACAATATTATTTCAGATATGATCCATACATATATAAAAAATATGAGTATACAAAATGAATTTTGATACCAATTGAAATCAAATTTTAGCTGACACAACAAATATTGGTACAACTTATAAATAAGAAAAGATTTTAAAATACTAATAATAGATTTTGATATCAATTGAAAGTGAAATTGATACCAATTGTAAGTACCAATTGAAATGAAGTATGAAATACATTTTGATACCAAGAAAAATATAAATACCAATTGAAAATTAATGCAAAAGCTTGTAAAGGCAATTAATATTTTAAATTAAGTCAAGCTTAGTATAATATTTTTGTTCTTTTAAAAAAATGAAAAGACATTGCAAAACAAGCTCAATTAAGATCATATATATGTATGTATTGTTAATCTCACATCATGGTGGCCCACTTAACCTTGATTAATTATTGGATTCCTAATTAAAGATTAACTGATATATTATATGCCCATATTAAAGTGACAATTGTGTAAAGTTTTATTAATCATCTGGGATATGAAAGAACCATGATGGGTGGTTTTATCATGGGTGATTATTTGCAATTAAGAGACCCACTTCTCTCCTCCTGTGAATGACACAAACTGCTTCCTTGTTTTTGAGGTTTTCCATCACTAAGAGATAATTAGGGTTTGTGGTAAAAGAAGGAGACAGAGAGAAGAGGATCAATTGCATTAGGGTTTGCAGGTTCAAAGGAAACATCAAGGTCATCATCCATCCATCTTCCTTGCTTAATCAATGGCTTCAGGTATGGTGCATGAGTTATTGTGTTATTATGCATTTAAATTTCCTTGAGATGTATATGATTCTTAGATTCATGGCCATTATTCCGCATTAAATATATTTTATTTCCAACATGTATGAAAAAATAAAATATCAATTAATATTTGAAGCATACATATATAGAAAAGAAATATGAGTATACAAATATATAAAATATCATGAAGATCATGTGTATAACTTATACCTACTATCCTATTCATGCACAAGTTTAAAAGATATTCAATAAGAGAATACAAGGCATGGTCCCCTATCCAACCGCCCTTAGATGGTAGGGATTTTCAAAAATTATGATTTGAAATATTTTAACATATTTAAAAACTCTACCAATTAAAAAATAAAGACTAGTTTTAAAGATAATTTTAAAAACTAGTACGAAATCCTTCAAGTAAGGAATAAAACATGAATATATCCATGTGAACATGAAAATCACACAATAATTGACACTCAAAATTTATAAAGCACAAGAGATTATCACGATTCTAATATCATGAGTAAACAAGATGATGTAGAGTATAAAAATCATGTAAAAAGCATAATCATGGAGATAGGCAATGAAGCTTGTATGAAATTTCATTATAAATGTAAACATAAAACAAATTCAATTTACATCAAAATAAAATAAACTTCAAGTTATATATATTTTGTCTAAATTAGAGTATACATACATATCTCAAATATAAATGAGCTCATAATAAAATATTACATGAAAAGGAAGTGACTCTAGAATCAACATGTATATCTAAAGTTTTTGACAAAATTGAGATATGCACGAAGATAAACACATTATTATGAAAACATGTACAAAAATAAGGAATACATGTACAAAAATAGGGAATACATGTTAAGATGTAAGAATCATCAAAATTAGGTTATACAAGTAGATTTAATGAGTACAAGTGAGTAATAAAGCACAAATACATAATAATCAAATGTGGCTCACCAGTTATACAAGTATAAATATAAGTTTTAACGAAACTAAATCTAAACATGTAATCAAAAATATAAAGTGCAAAATCATAAATAAATATGATCATTAAGATAAATGTATATGCTTTAGAGATAAGATATACACAATAGCTAAACTATAGTGAGAACACAAAAATAATAGTTCATATAAACATGGGTTTATCTCAAATACCATTTATGAATATCACAAGTCTAACTGACATTGCATTTAACATAATGAGCATTTAAAATATTACATGCTAAAAATACTTTTATGAAGGCATGTAAATAAAATAAGGAGTTAGAGATAGTTACTAAAACCAATAGGACTACTCTCTAGGTCTTCAAACCATGGTGGTCCTCCCACCAAATATCCATAAAAGTGATGCATCCATAAATATGATCTTTAAGTTGAGATCGCAGCCACCATCAAGGCACCAATACCCTCACATCAAATGAGAGCCCACACCTACATCAAATACAATAGGGGTGAATTTTGGTACCCACACTTTCTTGGGTCCATAGGGGTTAGCACCTTTCCTAACTCAAACAAATTTATTTACAAAATTTGAAATATTCATTCTATCATAACAAAATCTTGCAAGGTGGCCCGTACGTCCACAATGTGTACAAGTATATACATGAGCATCCATGGAACCATGTATGTGAGTATGATGAGCATGTGTATCGTGGTTTGTGTGCATGAATATGTGGAGTATGTTTCTTTAGAAACATAGATTCCAATCGTGTGTGGTTTATAGTACATTGGCTCAAAGTAAAGCCCAAACAATCTACACTCTTCTTCAAAATATAAATATCATTTTCAATGATTGAAGAAGAAGTGGAGCATGTAACATGTTTATCAATAGAAGATGAATCTATAATAGCATGACAAACATGGGAATAAAATTATTTTTCAAAGAAATATTTTCATTTGAAACAAATTCCATTTCTTTTGAAATCAAAGCAATTTTATTTTTCCAAGAATTGTTCTCCTTTAAAACAAAATCGAGTTTTGATGACAAAACCTCATTACTCTTCAAACATCATCATAATTATTTTTATTCTTTAAAATTTTATTTTATTTTAAAGCAAGGTCAAGTTGAGTTTTCAAGGAGTCTCCTTCACTTGAAATATCAACCCTCTTGTAAAATCATTTTTAGTTTTGAAAATAAATTTTTATTTTCTTCTAAAACTCTTGTTTTTCAAAGCATTGTAAGTAAGTTTTCACAAAACATAGATAAATCTTCATTTAATACATGTGCATCCATGTTATCATCATAAGAAGAACTACCACTATCATCTAGTTGAGTGTCCAAAATTACCTCAAGGGAGTCAAACCCTTGGACCATGAAGCGAGTTTGGTTAGACTCATCTCTAGTAGATTTCTTCTCCACATTGTTATTCATTTGTAGCTCGGGAGAGGTCAATGTATTCTACACTGCAAAAACAGAATCACAATGAGAAACTATAGAAAATTGATTTTTGCTAAGTGTGTTTCTAAGTGCCACTAAGGCTTGTGCATTGACCTCTATATTCTTGTCATTTACCAAGATAAGATTTCATGATAGTGGCAAGATAATTATGCAATCCTAGGGATTTAAGGTATGCACTTATCTTATACTTCCGCATATTAGTGTTGGTAACATCATACATAGGAGGGGCAAGAAAATTCATGAGTGTATATACAATAATGTGTGCAAATACAAATCTAGATTAGCAATTCAATCTCACTCCTAAGTGGTTAAATCAAATATTAGGAGCGTAGGCTCTGATACTAATTAAAATACACCTAGAGGGGGGTGAATAGGTATACTAGCTAATCTAGGACAAGTGATGCGGAATTTAAAACTCTATTATAACTCACTATGTGTAAGTAAGAGTGAGCCGAAATTTTCTGTGAAGGACTCTAGAACTACTCCTCGAGATTCCTCTAAATTAAGAGTTGAGGTGCTATATGATGCTCTCTTGGTTCAACACAAGTGTGCGCACACACAAACTATATCTATCATATGAATATGTGCAATATGAAGTAATGCAAGATATAAGAGAGATAGGGTTGAGAGATTGTGAGTCAAACACAAACAGCAAGATATGTTTTAAGGTTCGAGCCACTGCTCTACGTCTCTGCCTTCACATAGAAGGATTTCCACTATGTCCACACAGGACATTCCACAAAGGGACCTCCACTGAGGACTTACAACTCTACACTTAGAGTACACTCCTATCTCAAATATAATCACCTCTACACAAGAGGGATAGGCACAAATTCAAAGCAAAGAAAAGAATACAATCTTGGTAAACCAATGATCACAAACAACACTTGGTGATCACAATAAACCACAAACAATTTTCTCACAAAAAAAGATCCTATAGATAGGATTAGAGATGATAGCTCAAGTGTGCGAAAATAAAGTATTTGAAAAAGAGAATAATAAAGAAAAATACTTGAGAAAAATGCTAAATAGATTTGTAAAGAAAGATCAAAACTAATTTCCCAAAGACGCTCTTTTCTTGATTTTTCTAACACTTTGAAAACAAATAAAAGATAAAACTTTTAGGCTCAAAAACTTCTTTTAAAACTTGCTTCAAACCACTGAAAATGATGGGAAGAATGGCTCTGAAAAATCTTGGTTAAAACAGCTTGAGAGAACCCCTATTTATAGGCTCTCAAGATAATAGCCGTTAGGGTTCAGAAATGGTCATTTTTGACCCGCCGATTGACCAGCCAATGGTCATATTTCTGACCGTTGAGCCACCGGTCGACCACCCGATCGATCGCCCCAGGCAAACTCACCTATCGGTCGACCGCCCGGTCTACCGAGCCTAAAGACACTCAGCCTTGTCGGTCGACCGCCCGGTCGACCGACGCTACTCGAGAGTTGTGTAGTTACAGTCGGTCGACCGACCTTATAGGCAAGGCCTTGTACATGTTCTTGTGCACATCGGTCGACCGACCAATCGACTAAGCTCTAGGTCGGTCGACCGGCTGGCCTACCGCCAGCAGGCTCAGGCTAGGGTTAAGGGTTTGAAATTTGGTCTTTTAACACCTATAAAAATCTCATAAATTCTCATAAATTTCATAAAAATAAGTTCTTATAAATATTTGAAGAACAAATATATGTGATAAAAAATCAACACATATTACAAACTATTTGAACTATTCTTGTGATATAGAAATTAAGCTTTAACACAAAATTGGTATTTTTCAAAAACCAAACTTTGAAATGGAAATCCAATTTTTCACAAATTTGTAAATACAAAAATAAGATATTTATACTCTTTTGAAACATAGAGTGTATGTATAGAATCCAATACACATATAAAAGATATATCTATATTTTTGACAATAAATTCAAAATAAGTTTTGTTAATTATTGATTAAGGTTTTACCTGCACACAAGAGTACAGAATTTCATAACTTCATAATAGTAGTGCAAGTACTCAATACTACCATAATAGCAAATAGCTATGTGGGTTATGATCGACAAGGAGGAACTAGCAATGAAGGTTTTTTAGTAAGTTCTCTTTTAAGTTACAATCAATGGTTAAAGATCTTCTTTTAGTTCTTTAAAAGAAAAGGAAAATAGGTTAACATGAAATTAAAAAGAAAGTGGTAGATTGAGGAGGTTGAAAAAATAGAAAATAGATATATACAAAGAAATTAAAAAGAGTGATAAAAGAGTTGGGAGATTGTGGTATTGGTGATCTAAACTAAAAGTTAAAAGAAAAGAAAGAAAATCAAAAAGAAAAACTTACCTTCTCTGCTTGCTGACTTACCTGAAAATCTTGCATTTTTTTATCTTGCTTCGGAGGCGATCAACGCATAACCCATAAGATAGAGCTCAGTCCCCATTCACATTATATCATCAAGACGAACAAGAATGAAATGATACAGAATCTTGAGGAGTAGAACATCATCATGAAATATTGGTGGCACTCACACAAACATAGCTATACTGATGCTTCTAGATTCACTTAGACATTCATCCAAACTAAAAGGTTGAAAAGTAGAAAAAAGAAGAACATATAAACAAAGAAAAGTATAAAGATGTTACCTTTGATTGCTTGTAGAAACTATGAAAGAAAGGAGGAGGTTACATCGGTGTCACTCTCAACATAAGTCTCTCTCTTACTTACATGAATCTCGATCTAACCTATGGTTACAAAGAAATAAAAATTACATAAGATAAAAATAAAAACCTACACTAAAAGAATGAAAAACTGGCCTAAAATCTATCTTTGCTTGGTCGTTCCCTCTGCCTCTGATGTGTGGAGTATTTATAGCATAGAAATGGATAAGGAAATGAGTTAAAGAAAGGGAGAGCTGGCTATTTCTGCATTTGAATCCTCTTCTTATTTTTAAACTTGATTTGATGTGGATATTCAGTTCTGATATGTAACTTGTTGGCGTATTGATTGCTGAATATAAATTATCAAATGATAGAATTAGAACGATCAACTTAGAGTTGTATCCCATTAAGTCTTCTTTCTGGATCATCTTGAATCATTAGATTTGAGATTTAGTAGCGAAAGTTATGATTCAAATAAATGTATCTAGTCAGAATCCGAGTCAAAATTGCTTCATCTCATCCGTTGATCTTCTCTCTATCTATTTATCCCTTTGAATTTTGAATTTAGACTCTGTATTTGACATTATCCTCGGTTGATCTTTAGCTAACCAAAATGGATTTATAAAAATCTAAATTTTACCAGTTTTTATTTGGTGTTATCTTTCTGATTTGCTCTAATCTTCAGCTGAACATTTGCCCTAATCCTTGATTTGCTCTAACTAGATCTGGGATCATCCTCGGCTAACTAAATTGATCCAGTTAAATCTGATTTTAATTGGTATTTATTTGATTTAATTCTCTTTCTCTTCATTATTATCTTCTGTAAATAAGACAAGAAAATTAGCAGATTTATTACACGATAATGTAGGAGTATAATGAAAAGAATGCAAAATATGTGTACGATGACCCCACACCTATCTTTGCTCGTCCTCGAGCAAAATAACAAAACTAAATCAAAAATTATTAGACCACTTTTGCAGGTTATGCGATTGTATTGAGCATATGTAACAAGCCGTTAAACTTCTAGGTTTCTCCTAGAGGACGAGTTTTGTCTCGTGAGGGTTTTCTGTGGATTACACCCACAAAATCCATAAAGAAAGAGGAACAAAGTGTTAGTATTTTGAAAATACATTTTGAAAAAGATGAATATTTGAAGTATTATTGTAAGAATTAAGTAATCTATAAGTTATAGGAAAATTAAACTTTTCATTCTTAAGCTTAGTCTTAATTCAAAAAATTGTTATCAACTAAGACATGGAGTCAAATTGTATTTCTCATTTAATCTATTATTTTATCCTAAGTCATATGCACCTTTGTGACCATGAAATTTTGACTCGGGGTTCTTTAACTCTAAATTTTATGCCTTATTATTTTTTCTTTTATTTTTATTTTTTAGTGATATTATTCCTTAGTTCTATTAGGTTTTCTAATCTGCCCATATAACGAGCCTTTAATCGGTGACTCCCAAACTAAATGGTCTTAGGGCACCGAGTGAGAAAACACCCAAGGACTTAAGGACTCGAGCAGATAAGGCCACAAAACTAAAGATTTTATTATATGAATTGCCTTTAGGTGTGAATACTTTTGCTTTATGAGGCACAAATAACCAACTTAATCAAAGGATTTATATATATATAAATATATTTTTCTTTTTCTTTTTTTAATAACGCATAAGAATTTTTATTTTTTAACCCTATGTGTGTAAGTGTATAAAGCATGCATATATTATCAAAGGTAAAAATCAAGACTAATTACTTTTTCAAATTTTCTTCCTAACCTTAGAAATCAAACAAATAATTTTATTTTGACCAAGTATAAGAAATCCTAATTATGATTCTCCTATTCCTTAAAATTGACTTAATTTCTTACAAAAAAATATGTCAAAATATGTTTCTATTTTCAAAAAGTTTTTAGAAGTAAAGAAAATATTAAAAAATTAAAAAAAAAAGAAAAGTTATGTTAGAACCCTCCCCACACCTATCTTATGCATTGTCCTTAATGTATGAATTAATGCATAGATGCATGAAAATGAAGAAAAAGAAGGAAAATATTACCTTATGGTGGTGGTTCTGGTGGTGCTCTGATTGGGTCAAGCGTTGCTACCCAATCAAGATAATGTGGTAATTTATGAAACCCATCTTTATTGACCTCTTTTCTATTTACATATTTACAGTCCCCTATATGAATAAGATCATAGAAGATCCTATCCTGAAACTCATTCCCTTACATGATCAGTCTTGAAAAATCATCACGGAGTCATCATGGTCTATACCTATGTCCAAAAGAATGTGACTTAGTGGAATGGTTGACTTGGACTTAATAATGATAGATTCAGGAACCAATACTATCTCGGGAAAATCAACTTTGAGTTTGAGAGTTGTTTTGGTTCAAGAGTTAGTCTAAGCCCAAGAATTAAAATTCAAATTCTTTTCCCATTAATGGAATGTGACTATCCAAAATTGTGATTCCATTTCTAGATTTATAGGTACGGGAATAATGTTGGCTTGAAAAATTGGTTCAGATTGGGTAAGAATACCAAAGTCAACATAGATTCGAAGATGGGAACTGAATCACAAAGTTGGGGAGCGGGTTCACATTCATAATCAAGTTCAATCTCAAAATGAAAACTTAACAGTTCGTCAATGGGTTGATATTGATCAAGTTCAAGGTTTTGTGGTGATATTGAATCATGGTCAAAGTCTTCAAGATACCATGATTCTTGGTTTTCATTAATGTGGCTAAAAGTATCAGGAATAGTCAAAGATTGTGTAAGGAGAGTTTTTCTATTCCTACGCATGTTTTTTAATATACTAAGTCTTCTATCATATCAAGTGGATCATTTTGGCATTGAATCATGATTTTCATACTCTTTTCTAAGTTGGCATGTTCTCCTTAAAAAATAGAGTAAGGATCTGTGATTTGAAAATTTTGACGGGATTTTGAGTCTTCTAAAATTTGAATTCGCCGCTCAAGCTCATCTAAGGCTTTCATCCTCTTTTCTTAGTCAATTGATTCTTCTAATGGTTATTCGGGAGGAGTATATGAAGCTGCATGTTAGTAAGGGGGTTGACAATATGACTCGGGGAGTTGTATCCTCATTGACTCTGTGAGGAGTAGTGATGATTATTCCAGCCTTGTTTATAGCATTGAGACTGGGGCATGTATTGATTCGGATAAGACCAATCCAGTATACTAGGTTGGTTAAAGTTATGATATGCCGGGTTGAAAATATCTGAAAAAGAGGTCAGGGTGTAACATGGATTACTAATAAAATTTGAAAAATTTGTTGTTATAAGCCATATCACACAAGAAATGTCAAACACAAACAAAGAAAAACAAACAAATAAGCAAATAAATAAAAAAATCTAATCTAAGTTAGGGCAGACCTTAGATTTAGACGACTCCTAACTGGTTAGACTGTCCACGCGGGGTATATTGCAGAATCTAACCACAAGTTAACTGGCCAGATAAGGGTAAGATTAGTGGGAGGTATTCGTGCTTAAGCAATGGGCCTAATTATATAAAACCACCAATCTTCGAGGTTTCGCCCCTCAATCCCTAATCTTAGACACCGATTTGACAAGAGTCAAATTCTAATCAGCTTTTCCCTTAGGTTAGTCTCCTATATGAGTCGAGATATCCCTAGGGCCAACGTCTACTTAATTTTAGTTAGGCTTGGGTTAGTGAGTGAGGAGATTGTTTGTGAGTTAAGGGACGGTAATGACTTCCCCACCTTATCTTATTTATTGGACAAGCCCTTAAAATTGACTGTGCAAAGTGTGCAGGATATAGAAAAGTAATATTCAACAAGCAAATAATTACTCAAGAATGTTTTTTAAACTATATGCTATGTATATCTTTTGCTCCAGCACTCTTTAACAGTAATATAAAATGTAAACGAATTAGACACGTGCCAAATACAAAGTCTAAACCGTATTTATCATTTAACAAATATCATTTTACTGTTGATGTTAAAAAGTATGTACAGTGAGACAAACAAGAAGATAAATTGCTACAGAAATGTCGCTTTTCAATTCAGCCAACCTACAAAAATACAGGTAACTTATATGTACTCACTCAGATTGTCACTGAAATATAGCAAATCTAGGAGCTTCTGCGCTCTGCTTTCTTAAGCAGAGTCTAGGGCCACTTATATGTCCACTGCAGTAAAAATTTCTTTGTTGTTAAATCTGTACACGAAGAACAAAGAAGAAGGTTATACAAAAATGTAAGCTTAAAAGAGAATTAATTATGGTCCCTCCCCGGCAATAGTACCAAAATTTGATTAAGGTTTTACTTGCACACAAGAATACAGAACTTCAGAACATTATAATAGTAGTGCAAGTATTCAATACTACCGCTATAGCAAGTGGCTATGCGGGTCGTGATCCACAAGGAAGGATTAGTGATGAAAACTTTTTTAACAAGTTCTCTTTTAAATTACAATCAATGGTTAAAGATTTTCTTTTAGTTCTTTAAGAGAAAATAAAAATAGGTTAAAATTAAGTTAAAAAGAAAGTGGTAGATTGAGAAGGTGGACAAAATAAACAATGAATATATAAGAAATTGAAAAGAGTGATAAAGAGTTGGAGATTGTCCTCGTATTTGTGATTTAAAAAAGTTAAAAGAAAAGAAAGAAAACCTAAAAGAAAAACTTACCTCCTCTGGTTAATGACTTTCCTGAAAGCCTTGCATGTTTTACCTTGCTTCGGAGGCGATCAACGTATAACCCATAAGATCGAGCTCAGTCCCCATTTGTATTATATCATCAAGACGAATAAGAATGAAATAATACAAAATCTTAAGGAGGAGAACATCTTCATGAAATATTGGTGGCACTCACACAAGCATGGTTATACTGATGCTTCTAGATTCACTTGGACATTCATCAAAACCAAAAAGAGGAAAAGTAGAAAAATGAAGAAGAACATATAAACAAAGAAAAACATAAAGATGTTACCTTTGATTGTTTGTAGAAACTATGAAAGAAAAGAGGAGGTTACATCGGTGTCACTCTCAACATAAGTCTCTCTCTTACTTAGATGAATCTCAGTCTAACCTATGCTTACAAAGAAATACAATTTATATAAAATGAAAATAAAAATCTAAACTAAAAAGAATGAAAAATGGCCTAAAATCTATCTCTGCTTGGTCGTTCCCTCAGCCTCTGATGTGTGGAGTATTTATAGCATAGAAATGGATAAGAAAATGAGTTAAAAGATAGGGAGAGCTGGCTATTTTTGAATTTGAATCCTCTCCTTATCTTCAAACTTGATTTGATGTGGATATTCAGTTTTGATCTGCAGCTTGTTGGCGTGTTGATTGTTGAATATAACTTATCAAATGACAGAATTAAAAATAGTGATCAACTTAAGAGTTGTAACTCTTTAAGGCTTCTTTCTGGATCATCTTGAATCATCAGATTTAAGACTCAGTAGTGAAAGTTATGATTCAGATACTAAAATATATCAAGTAAGAATCTGAGTCAAAATTGCTTCATCTCATCTGTTGATTTTCTCTCTATCCATTTATCCCTTTGAATTTTGAATTTAGACTCTGTATTTGACATTATCCTCGGTTGATCTTTAGCTAACCAAAATGAATTTATACAAATCCGAATTTTACCGATTTTCATTTAGGGTTATCTTTCTGATTTTCTCTGATCTTCAGCTGAATATTTGCCCAATCCTTGATCTGTTCTAACTAGATCTGGGATCATCCTTAGCTAGCTAAATAGATCCAGTTAAATTTAATTTTAACTGGTATTTATTTGATTTAATCCTCTTTCTCTTCATTATTATCCTCTGTAAAATAGACATTTAAGACAAGAAAATTAGTAGATTTATATACGATAAATGTAGGAGTGTAATGAAAAGATTGCAAAATATGTATACGATCAATTACAAAACTCTAAACACATGAAATAGAATCATCAAAATAAGTTTTTCAAAATATATGAAGCATATATATATATATAGATGAAATCCAATATACATTAAATCATGTAAACTTGTTTTGATTCAATCTATTCATGAAAACCCTATATATGTGTACTTGAAATCCAAAACTGGTTAAACTAAAAACACAACATATTGAACTTGTGTGTGTGTATGTGAACTAAAGCATATCAATACTAGTCTATCTTACACAAGATCTAAAAATTAACTAAAAACTCAACAAACTGAAGTCTTTTTATAGAACTCCTTCTCAAAGCCGACTCGATCCAAACACAATCCAAAGAGCTTGAGTGCTAGATACAATCTTGACGCGCGAGCTCTTAAACTTACATGTGTTAGCTCTAAAACTCCTTTGTTGAAGCTAAATACCTACTACGATCTTGATCAATAACTGAAACTATATAAACACAAGATCATTAGTAAACTACTCATCATCAAAACTAAGGTGAAAAACCTTTGGGCTAACAATCTCTCCCTTTTGATGATGATAAAACTTATGAGGTTATATATATGCATCCATTAAGGATAAGCTTCATAGAAGCTCCCCTTAACATATGCATAATCAATAAACATATAAAGATATGCAATGAAGCTCAAGACACCAATAAAACAAGATATATATGTGTGTGTGTGCGTGCGCGCGCGCGCATAAGCGCATAGTAAAACATGCATATATAAAGCTGAATCCTGCTCCCCTTTTTGTCACTCATCAACAAAGGGGTGAAGATAAACAAACCAATAAACATATTTTAAAAAATAATTTTGATACCAATGACCATAATCAATTGAAAGAACCAATTGAAAGAAGCAATATTATTTTATGAATTGATACCAATTTGAAAATAATATCAATTTAAAATTATTGATACTAATATTGACAATGTTAGCATATACCAAAGTAAATTATTTTTCATCATAAAGAATAGGAGTAAGATACTAATTGAAAAGAAAAACTAATTGAAAGATAAAACAAGAATTTTTCTCCTCCTTTATGAAATACCAATAAAAATAATGCATAAGCTTGTATAAGAAACTAATTGAAAAATAGTTGACATTACGAAGTAAATCAAGCTTAGTAAGAAATAATTTATGGTAAAAATGTATGACATATATGTTTAAAACACCAGTAAACATTTATATGTATGTACCAGAGTAATATAATATTACTTCAGACATGATCTATACATATATAGAAAACATGAGTATATAAAATGAATTTTGATACCAATTGAAATCAAATTTTAGTTGACACAATAAATATTGGTACCACTGTAAATAAGAAAAAAATTTAAGATACTAATCGTAGATTTTGATATTAATTGAAAGTGAAATTGATACCAATTGTAAATACCAATTGAAATGAAGCATGAAATACATTTTGATACAAAAAAATACCAATTATAAATTAATGTAAAATCTCGAAAAGATACCAATTAATATTTGAAATTAAGTCAAGCTTAGCATAAATAATTTTGTACTTTAAAAAAATGTAAAGACATTGCAAAACAAGCACAATAAAGATCATATATATGTATGTATGAAAAAAAATATCAATTGAAAATTTGAAGCATATATATATAGAAAACAAATATGAGTATACAAACATATGAAATATCATGAAGATCATGTATGTAACTTATACCTACCACCATATTCATGCACAAGTTTAAAAGATATTCATACGGGTATACAAGGCATGGTCGCCCATCCAACCACCCTTAGATTGTAGAGATTTTCAAAAATTTTGATTTAAAAATATTTTTAACTTATTTGAAAACTCTACCAATTGAAGTATAAAGACTAGTTTTAAAGATAATTTTAAAAACTAGTGCAAAATCCTTCAAGTGACGAATAAAATATGAATATATTTATGAGAACATGAAAATCACACAATAATTGACACTCAAAGTCTATAAAGAACAAGAGATTATCATGAATTCAATATCATGAGTAAAAAATATGATGTAGAGTATAAAAATCATGTAAAAAGTAAAATTATGGACATAGGAAATGAAGCTTATATGAAATTCCTTTATAAACGTGCACATAATGAAAATTCAATTTACATCAAAACAAAATAAATTTTAGGGCATATATATGTTTTGTCTAAACTAGAGTATGCATACATGTTCCAAATATAAATGAGTCCATAATAGAATATTGCATGAAAAGCAAGTGACTATAGGATAGACATGTATATCTAAAGTTTTGGACAAAATTTACATATACATAAAGATAAACACATTTTTATGAAAACGTATATAAAAATTGGGAATACACGTTAAGATGCAAGAATCATCAAAATAAGATTATACAAGTACATCTAATCGGTACAAGTGAGCAATAAAGTACAAAAACATAATAATCAAATGTGGCTCACCAGTTGTACAAGTATAAACACAAGTTTTAATGAAAACTATATCTAAATAAGTATTAAAAAAATATGAAATGCAAAATCATAAACAAATATCATCATTAGGGTAAATGCACGTGCTTTAGAGTTAGGATAGACACAATAGCTAAACTATAGTGAGAACATAAAAATAATAGTCCATATAAACATGGGTATATCTCAAATACTATTTATGTATATCACAAGTCTAATTGACATTGCATTTAACATAATGAGCATTTAAAATATAACATGCTAATAATATTTTTATGAGAGCATGTAAACAAAATAAGGAGTTAGAGATAGTTACTAAAATCAATAGGGCTAATCTCTAGGTCTCCAAACCATGGTGGTCCTCCCACCATACATCCTTGAAAGTGATGCATCCACAAAAATGATCTTTAGGCTCAGATCGCATCCACCATCAAGGCACCAGTACCGTCATGTCAAGTGAGAGCCTGCACCTATATCAAATACAATAGAGATGAATTTTGGTACCCACACTTTCTTGGGCCCATGGGGGTTAGCACCTTTCCTAAACTAAACAAATTTATTTACAGAATTTGAAATATTTATTCTATCTAACAAGATCTTGAAACATTGCTCGTACGTCCACAATGTGTACAAGTGTACACTTAAGCATACATAGAATCATATGTGTGAGCATGATGAGCATATGTATGTCGTGGTTTGTGTGCATAAATATATGGATTATGTTTCTTTAGAATTATAGATTCCAATCGTGTGTGGTTCATGGCACATTGGCTCAAAGTGAAGCCCAACACACTTCTTCAAAATACAAATATCATTTTCAATGATTGAAGAAAAAGTGAAGCATGCAACATGTTTATCAATAGAAGATAAATCTATAGCAGCATGACAAACATAGGAATCAAAATTATTTTTTAAAGAAATATTTTCATTTGAAATAAATTCCAATTTTTTTAAAATCAAAGCAATTTTATTTTTCAAAGAATTGTTCTCCTTTAAAACAAATCAAGTTTGAAGACAACCTCATTATTCTTCAAAACATCATCACAATCATTTTATTCTTTAAATTTTTTCTTTAATGCAGGGTTAGGTTGAGTTTTCAAGGAGTCTCTTTCACTTAAAATATCAACTCTCTCTTGTAAAATCATGTTTAGCTTTGAAAATAAATTTTTATTTTCTTTTTAATATAAAACTCTTGCTTTTCAAAGCTTTATACTTGGAAAGCAAGTTTTCACAAAACATAGATAGTTCTTCATTTAATGCATGTGCATCCATGTTATCATCACAAGAAGAACTAGCACTATCATCTAGTTGAGTTTCTGAAATTGCCTCAATGGAGTCAATTCCTTGGACCATGAAGCAAGCTAGGCTCCACTAGATTCCTTCTCCATATAGTTTGTCGTTTGTAGCTCGAGAGAGGTCAATGTAGAATCACAATGAGAAATCATAGAAAATTGATCTTTTCTAAGTGTGTTCCTAAGTGCCACTAAGGCTTGTGCATTGGCCTCTATATGCTTGTCATTATCAAGATAAGATTTCTTCGTAGAGTGGCAAGGTAAACATGCAATTCTAGGGATTTAAGGTATGCACTCATCTTATACTTTCACATATCAATATTGGTAACATCTACATTGGAGGGGCAAGGAAATCCATGAGTGTATACAATAATGTATGCAAATGCTGTAGGATCTGTAAACAAGACAACACAGACACTAGAAGGGGCTGAACAGAGTTTATAAACTTTTAAAATAAACTACATGCAGGAAAGTAAAATTCATAGAATAAATCTCAAAAAATACAAACGCAAACACAAGAGATTTTATTCTGGTTCGGTCCTTGTAACCTCGTACAGTCCCAAGCAGCCCATTTGATATTTTTCTTATCCTGATTTTGTTACATATCAAAATCAACTCCTTGTACACCACTTGACAAAATAATCTTTGTCAAATCTGTACAATTCTTCTCCACACCAAGAAGACAACAACTCTTTGAATGATGACAATGAATCCTATAAGTTTTGAATTTTGTACGTGATTGTGAACAAGGTCTCTTATAGGTGGACTCTCAGAATTCTTCATAATAGAATTAGAATTGTATGAAGAACAGAAAGTACAAACAAGTTTTCTGAAAAACAGAATTTTTGAACAGAGTTTTGGGCAGAAAACTTGTGATTTGAATTCGTGTATTCATCCTAAGATAACATCCCTATTTATAGGTAAAACCAATGGTCAGTTAGGAAAGTTATCAACTCAATTTTAAAAATCAGAACGTGGGATAAAATACCAGAAAATTAATAACTGATTAATAGTCAGAATTGCTTTTAGTCGACTAGGGTATAGGAGTAGTCGACTAGAAGAACAATTTTTGCTTGATTGAGTCGACTGGTTAAGGTATCAAGTCGAATATATCAAGATTGACACAGAATAATAAGTCTTGGAAACTAAACTTAGGCGACTAGCTGTAAGGGTAAGTTGACTAATGTTGGTTACAGTCAACAAATAGGGAACCAATATATTTTTGTGAAAAAACTTGGTTGACTATATAAACGAGCAAGTCGACTAGAGGATATATTGGTCGACTAAACTAAGGGATAAGTCGACTATATCACTTATATTGTGTGTGTGATTAAGACTTTAAACAAAATTCTAAAAATATACAAAAATAATCAAAATCTTTATATGAGCTTGAGCAACCAGAAGTCAATATAAACTCTTGAGATAGAGCTCCAATGCATCTGTATCACTTTTATTATCCATCATCAAAATCTATCAAACTATAAATTTTAACATTCTTTCCCTTTTTGATGATGACAACCTGTGTGCATGAAAACTCCCCGCTGTAGAGAAACTTCTCATGTAGTGAACATGTTATAACAAATATATTAATAACAAGTGTTCTCCCCCTACATGAGACATAAAACATAGCCATATATCCATATATCTTTGCCATATATAACACAGAAAGATATCAAGAATCACAACATAGCACATAACTTTTCACTTCTCCCCCTTTGGCATTACCAAAAAGAGAAATATCACAGATCATAAAGAGACATTAACAACCAAAAGTTTGCATAATATAATGGAAAATGTCAATTATTACAATAGAAAAATGAAAGAGTCATACTGAAAAGAAAATACAAAAAGATGCAAGAACTCCAAAAACATGTGCAACACAAAAACAAATCCAACGCCACATGCATCAAATGTTGGATCCGGGAGGAGGAGGGAGTGAAACGTGGGCTTGAGGAGATCCAGTATTTTGATTTATTTGGCATCAAAAGATTTCATCTTCAGTTGTATATTCATAAATGCTCTATAAGTAGAGATTGATTGTTGAGTAATGCAGACTGAGTGTTTAGCATAAAGGTTTGTTGAGCTTGTAGAGTCAAGATTTTAGCAGAAGTAGAGTTGTAGAAGGCATCGAAAAAAGAAGGTGGTTGAGAGAAAGTAGGTTCATTGAATGGAGGTTGAGTGGAGGAGGAAAGAGCTTGTGTAGAACTTTGTGGAGGAGGAGAGGGTGAATGTTGAGGTTGTGGTAGAGATTGAGGAAAGTCATGAAGTTTCATACGATGGAGAACACATGATCAAATGGCTCGAAAATTTTGACGACACTTGTTTCAGAAACAAGATCTATTTTAAATATCTGAAACACATGAGACAAAAAGACTCCATAAGATATGAAGAAAGTATGTTCCTTGACAAGATTATCAAATATTATCTTAGCCCAATTAACTTCTAGTCCAGCCATGATGGCATAGATACAAGTAGCTAAATCACAGGAATAATAGTTATTACTCTCGATTTGGCATATATTATAAGCAAGGATATGAGCAATTACACGAGGAACAGATTTTAATTTATTGTTAGTCATTGGTAGTCTTTGACCTGAAAGAAAGATATTTGATAAGACCTCATTATTATCCATATCAATATCATTAAGAGATAGGCTGTGATACGGAATAGAAAGAACACGACCTAAAAATTTTAGAGATAATTTGATATGCACACCTTTAACTAGAGAATAGATATGAACATTATCATCATTATCTTCATGGGTTAATTTTGTGTAAAAGAGGTAGATTAAGAAGGAATAATACCCTTGCCTAGCTTTAAAGACCAAAATTTTGAAGAAAAGAAGCAATATCATATTCTTAGAAGTCTTCATACTTAACAAATCTACCAGACAAGAATTCTAACTGAGAGAGTCTTAAGTAATCATCTTCTAGTGTAAGATTTTTAAGAAATATCCTAAAATCTGTTTTAGAGGAAGATGAAGATGGTGTAAACTTAGATTTCTTAGATCTAGACATGATGAGAACTGAAATTAAGGTTAAGAAAGTAGGAATTGAAAGTAAAAGACAAAATTAGAAGGAAAAAGGAATAAGTTCTGTTGTTGTTGCTATAGTCGACTACTGTTGCTGCTAGAGAGAGGAACGGGTGAAAAACAAGGGTTTTTATGATGGGGAAGGGTAAATATGAGAAGTAAAAACAAGATCAATGGTTAGGATTGAATATGGGTAGAGATCGGATCCAAAAAAATCATGAAATGGGTTGGGTTCGAATGTCAAAAATCTAATAACAAACACAATTTTATATAGAGTTAGTCGACTTGGGTCTATGATTAGTCGACTAATCCTCTTCTTAGTCGAGTAATTGGTCGATATAGTCAACTAATTTTGAATAGAACAAAACACCGTGTTCCTGTTTAATTACATTAGTCGACTGGTCATCTGTTAAGTCAACTAGTGACATGTTAAGTCGACTTATAGACTTTGTTAAGTTGACTAATAATTGAAAAATGCATTAAACACATCTGAAAAATATTTAAATATTGAAAATATTATAAATACCCAAATATCTTCGAAATCTCATAAAAATATCTTTTTTAAGAGGTTTTGTAAAAATATCTGCAACTTGATTATCAGTTGATATAAAATTTAATGAAATATTATCTTTTAAAGCATGATCACATAAAAAATGATATCTAATATCAATATGATTTGTACGTGAACGATGAATTGGATTTTTAGTTAATTTAATAGCACTGGTATTATCAAACATAATAAGTGAATTTGTGATAGACATATCATAATCAAGGTTTTTTCTTCTATAAAATCTGAGCACATGCAATCTAGCAGCGATATATTCTACTTCGGTTGTTGATAATGGTACAGAATTTATTATTTACTGAACTTTGATACTAGTCAATGTCCCAAAAAGTGACAAGTACCACTAGTACTCTTCCAATCAGATTTACATCTAGTAAAATTAGCATCACTATATGATAATGTGTTTGATTTCAGGTAAAATAAACCATAATTGACTGTGTTATTAATATATTGAAGAATTCTTTTCATTGCTTTAAGGTGTGATTCCTTAGAATTTGATTGATATCTAACACATAAGTAAACATTGAATATAATATCAGGTCTACTTGAAGTAATATATAGTAAAGAACTAATCATACCTCGATATAGTTTTTTGATCAATATTCTTACCATTTTCATCTTTGTCTAGAAATGTAGTGGTACTGATGGGAATGTTTTTTTTATCAGAATTTTCTATACTTGCACTGGTGAGTGAAGATTCCATCATTCATTTGCTTTATTTGCAAATCGAGAAAGTAATTAAGTTCACCCATGTGGCTCATCTCGAATTCAATCTGCATAGTCTTAGAAAATTCTTGACAAAGGTTATCGTTAGTAGATTCAAATAAAAACATCAACATATATTTGTATAATTAAGATATCTTTATTAACATGTTTAATAAAAAGTGAAGTATCTGCTCTTCCCATCTTAAAACTAGAATTTAAAAGAAAACTTTCTACTCTATCATACCAAGAACGTGGTGCTTGTTTTAAACCATATAAAGCTTTCTTAAGTTTAAATATATGGTTTGAAAATTTTTTATGTTCAAAACTTGAAGGTTGTTCAACATAAATAGTTTCTTTAATAAAACTATTTAAAAATGCACTTTTAACGTCCATTGAAAAGTTTGAAATTCATAAAATAAGCAAAAAACAAATAAAATACGAATGGATTCAAGTCGGCTACTGGTGCATAAATTTCATCAAAATCAATACCTTCTTCGTGATTATATCCTTGTGCAACTAACCTTACTTTGTTCTTAATAACTTGACCTGATTCATCAAATTTGTTCTTAAATACCCATCTGGTATCGATGACTGGATGATCAATAGGACGTTGTATAAGATCCTAAACATCTTTTCCGATAACTTAATTCAACTCTTATTGCTTTGCAATAGTCCAAAAATAATCTGCACATGCTTCTTTGATATTCTTTAGTTCAAAGAGTGATATGAAAGCAATTTGTGTCATGTAGTTCAACTTGAATTTAGTCTGAACGCCTTGAGTTATATCTCCAACAACCAAATCGTGTGGATGATTCCTTACTTCAACATATGCTTTAGGTAATTCAGTAAGAGTCTCATTAACATTAGAAATGTTAGTATCATTAGAAGATATAACAGTATTATCAATAGGAGTATCTTTGATATCATCATCATCACGTGAAGAAGTATAAGAAATAGGTTTAGTCAAAGATTCATCAAATTTAACATGTAATGATTCTTCAATTATAAATGTTTTCTTATTAAAGATTCTATATACTTTACTTTGAGTAGAATATCCAACAAAAATACCTTCATTGCATCTAGCATGAAATTTATCTAAAGCATCTCTTGTATTTAATATAAAATATTTACATCCAAAAATCTTGAAATAAGAAACATTTGGAATTCTGTTATAAAATAATTCATAAGATGTTTTGCTTAAAATAGGTCGAATAAGCACATGTTTAAAACATAACATGCAGTAGCAACAGCTTCATCCCAAAAATATTTTGGTAAAAGACTGTCCATAAGTATAGTTCTAGCACATTCTTGCATGGTCTTATTCTTTCTCTCCACAAGACCCATTTTGAGGAGATGCTCTAAGAAAAGCAATGTTATGTGTAATGCCATACTTATCATAGAAATTTGCAAAAGATTTATTTTCAAATTCTCCTCCATGATCACTTCGAATAGTGACTATGTTTAGAGACTTTTGATTTTGAATTCTTTTATAAAAACTTGAAAACTCATTAAAAGTATCATTTTTATTCTTTAAAAAAATTACCCATGAAAAACGTGAATAATCATCAACAATAACAAAAACATACCTATTTTTGTTTAAAGAAGCAACACGAGTAAGACCAAATTAGTCCAAATGCAACAGTTCTAAAGGTCTATTAATGGAAACTAAATCTTTAGATTTAAAAGAAGATTTAACTTGTTTTCCTAACTAACAAGAATCACAAAAATAATTCTTTTTAAAAGCTATTTTGGAAGGCCTTTAACTAAATTAAATTTAGAAATCTTAAAAATTATTTTATATTTAAATGATCAAATCTTTTATGCCATAAAAAATAGTCATTATTAGAAGCAAGTAAACATAAGTTATCATTTGATGATATACAAGTTATTGATAACTCATAAATATTATTGTTACGAGAACTTTTAAACAGAATATCTTTCATATTGATATCATATATAAGACATGGATCTTTATCAAAAATAATTTTATAACTCTTATCACATAACTGACTAATACTTAATGGATTGTGTTTTAAACCTCTTACCAAAAGAATATTTTCAATAAGGGGTTTCAAAATGTTACCAACCATGCCAATACCAATAACCTTTCCTTTATTGTCTTCAAATATTACTGTACCTCTCTTTTTGATTTGAATGAAAGACAGTAGTGGATGTGACCGGTCATGTATTTGGAACAACCACTATCAAGTATCCACTTTTTATATAAGGTACCTATAAGATAAAATATTTTGTACGGTACCCATCATGATAGGGTCCGAAAAAGATTAGCTTTTAGGAACTTAAATCCAATTTGAATTTGGTTTCCATTTATTAGTATAAACATAATTACAAGAATTACATACATGTTGTATATATGATGCAATATAAGAATTTTTATCCACATTATTTAGATTTTTAGGAATTCATATATATTTGTTCCTAATTCTTTTTGAAATAATATCAGTATTTCTTTTCACAAAAGAATTATATGATGCAATATAAGCATTTTTATCCACATTATTTAGATTTTTAGGAATTCATATATATTTGTTCCTAATTCTTTTTGAAATAATATCAGTATTTTATTTCACAAAAGAATTATATGGATTATGATTATTTTTTTATAAATTATTTTTTGAAAATCCAAGACCAACATGTGTAGGTTTTTCAATCTTATCTTTAAAAATCTAAGACCAAAATGATTATTTACATCTTTTGATAAGACAATAAATCATTTAAAATTTCTTTTTCTCTATTAAATTTTGTCACATTTTTTAAAATTTCTTCATACTTAATTTTGAAACTAATCATTTCTTTATCAAAAATTGTAATTCTAGAATTAAAAAATGGTTTCTTTTTTAAGCAAAGAATTCCCTTTTAAGAAATTCTCATTATCCATTTTAAAAGATGAAATAACTTTTTCAAAGTCAGATTTTTGAGAATTTAATGAAGATATTTGAGAAAATAAATTAAATTTTCTTTGATAAGTTTGTCATTTTCTTTTGTTAAAACTTTATTTTTAATCTTTTCATTTTTGAAATCATCATAAAGTTCATTAAATGCTTCTAATAATTCGGCATAGTCTTGTACCTCATTTTCTTGAGCCATGAAGTAGATATTGGCGGTTTCAGTGGCTTCTTCTTCATCAGAGGAAGATGAGTCGCTGTCATCCCAAGTTACATGGAAGGCTTTCTTTTTTTTGTTGAACTTATTAAAATTCTTAAAATTTTCTTTAGATTTCATCAATGGGTAATCCTTCTTTATGTAACCTGATTTGTTACACTTAAAAAAATAGGATTATCATTAGTATCTTTATTCTTTTAAACTTACCTTGTTTTAAGAACTTTTTAAATTTTCTTGAAAGTATTGCCATCTCCTCTTCATCGTCATCTGAATTGTCCATATCTGAGGATGTATGGAAGGCAAGTACTTTTTCCTTGGATTGAAGTTATTGTTCATCCTTTTTTCTATCTTTAAGTTGCACTTTATATGTCATTAAATTACAACCAAGGTTTTCTAATGACATTATTGAGAGATCGTTTACTTCTTCTATTGCAGTAGTTTTCTTCGCCCAATCTGACTGAGTGCACGAAGAATCTTTTGACTTTTTCAACTTGAGTGTATTCATTTTCAAGGGCTACTAAGGAATTTGTAATGTCGGTGAACCTTTGAACCATTTCTGCAATGATTTCATTCTCCTTCATTTTGAGGAGTTCAAACCTGTGAATAAGAATAAAAATTTTAGATTCTTTAACTTTATTTGTACCTTCATATGTTACCTGTAAAATCTGCCATATTTAATTTACAGATTTGGCTGTGAACACATGATTGAATTCTTCTTTGTTCAAGGCACAAAAAGCGCGTTCATTGCCTTGGCATCAAGGTTGACAGACTTCTTTTGTTCTTCACTCCATGCATCATAATTGGTTGTAGGTTTGGTAAATGGTGCTTCCACTATGTCCTATAATTCAAGTTGAGTGATTACAAGTAGATCTTCATTCTACACTTTCAGTAGTGGTAGTTTGATTCATCAAATAATGGTAGACGTTATGTAGAATGTCCTTCTTTGAATTGTGATGAAGGAAACACCGTTGCCATCCTCTCACTGATACCAAGTATAGGATCTATAAATAAGGCAATACAAACACTAGAGGGGGTGAATAGTGTCTATAAACTTTTAAAATAAATTACTTGTAGGAAAGTAAAATTCACAGAATAAATCTCAGAAAAATGCAAATGCAAACACAAGAGATTTTATCCTGATTCAGTCCTTGTGACCTACGTCTAGTCCGCAAACAACCCGCTTGAGATTTTCCTTATCCTGATTTTGACACATCCCAAGATCTACTCCATGTACACTACTTGACAAAACAGCCTTTGTCAAATCGGTACAACTCTACTTTACACCAAGAAGACAACAATTCTTTAAATGATTACAATGAATCTTATAAGCCTTGAATCTTGTACGTGATTGTGAACAAGGTCTCTTATAGGTGGACTCTCAGAATTCTTCATAGTAGAATTGAAATTGTATGAAGAATAGAAAGTAGAAATATGTTTTCTAAAAAATAGTTTTTTTGAGCAGATTTTTTGACAGAAAACTTGTGATTTGAATTGGGGTATTCATCCTAGAATAACATCCCTATTTATAAGTGAAATCAATAGTCAGTTAGGAAAGTTATCAACTTAATTTTAAAAAATCAGAACACTAGATAAAACATCAGAAAATCAATAACTAATTCACAGTCAGAAACCGCTGTTAGTTGACTAGGGTATAGAAGTCGTCGACTAGAAGAACAATTTTGCCTGATTTAGTCGACTAGTCAAGGTATCAAGTCAACTATATCAAGACTGACACAGAATAACAAGTCTCTGAAAACTAAACTTAGTCGACTAGCAGTAAGGGTAAGTCAACAAACAGAGAACTGATATATTTTTGTGGAAAGACTTAGTCGACTATATAAACGAGCAAGTTGACTAGAGGATATGTTAGTCGACTAGACTAGGGAATAAGTCGACTATATGACTTTATTGTGTGTGTGATCAAGTCTTTTAACAAAATTCTAAAAAATACATAAAAATAGTCAAAATCTTTATATGAGCTTGAGCAACCAGAAGCCAGTAGAGCTTCAATGCATCTGTATCACTTTTGTTATCCATCATCAAAATCTATCAAATTATAAGTTTCAACAAATGCAAATCTAGACTAGCAATTCAAGATCTCACTCTTAGGTGGTTAAACCGAATATTGGGAGTGTAGGCTCTGATACCAAATGAAATACACCTAGAGGAGGTTAAATAGGGTACTACCTAATCTAAGACAAATGATGTGGAATTTAAAACTCTATTGCAACAAACTATGTGTAACCAAGAGTGAGCCCGAATTCCCCGTGAGGGCTCTGGAACTACTCCTCGAGATTCCTTTAAATTAAGAGTTGAGGTGCTATATGAAGCCCTCTTGGTTCAACACAAGTGTGGGCACACACAAACTATATCTAGCATATGAGGTACGTGCAATATGAAACAATGCAAGATATAAGAGAGATAGGGTTGAGAGATAGTGGATCAAACGCAAACAACAAGATATATTTGAGGCTCGAGCCACTGTTCTACGTCCCCGCCTTCACACAAAAGGATTTTCATTATATCCAAATAGGACCTTCCACAAAGGGACCTCCACTGAGGAATTACAACTCTACACTTGGAGTACACTACTCATCTCTCAAACACAATCATCTCTACACAAGGGGGATATGCACAAAGCCAAAGCAAAGAAAATATTACAATATTGGTGATCCAATGTTCACATACAACACTTGCTGATCACAATAGACCACAAATAATTTTTCTCACAAAAATTAGATCCTATAGATAGGATTAGAGATGACAGCTCAAGTGTGAAAAAATAAAGTATTTTAAAAAGAGAATAACAAAGAAAAATACTTGAAAAAAACACTAAATAGATATGTAAAGAAAGATCAAAACCAATTTCCTAGAGACTCTCTTTTCTTTGATTTTTCCAACATTTTGAAAACGAATAAAAGATTAAAACTTTTAGGCTCAAAAACTTCTTTTAAAACTTGCTGTAAACCACTGAAAAAGAGAATAGCTCTCAAACCCTTGGTTTAAAAAAGCTCGACAGAACCCCTATTTATAGGCTCTCAAGACAATAGCCATTGGGGTCCAAAAATGGTAATTTTTGACTTGCTGGTCGACCGGCCCATGGTTATATTTCTGACCATTGAGCCACCGGTCAACCGCCCCAGGCAAACTCGCCTACTAGTTGATCGAGCCTAAAGGCACTCAGCCTTGCCCGTCGACCGCCCGGTCGACGGCGCTACCCGAGAGTTCGGTAATTACAGTCGATCGACCGGCCTTACAAGCAAAAGCCTTGTGCATGTTTTTGTACACAGCGGTCGACCGACCGGTCGACCACCAGCAGGCTCAGGCTAGGGTTAAGAGTTTGAAACTTGATCTTTTTAACACCTATAAAAATCTCATAATACTAATAAATTCATAAAAATAAGTTCTTATAAATATTTAAAGAACAAATATGTGTGACAAAAAATTAACACATATTACAAACTATTTAAACTATTTTTGTGATATAGGAATTAAGCTTTAACACAAAATCAGTATTTTTCAAAAATCAAACTTTGAAATGAGAATCCGATTTTTCTCAAACTTGTATAAATACGAAAACAAGATATTTACACTCTTTGGAAACATAGAGTGTATGGATAGAATTCAATACACATATAAAAAATATATCCATATTTTTGACAATAAATCCAAAATAAGTTTTGTTAATTACAAAACTCTAAACACACGAAATAGAATCATCAAAATAAGTTTTTTCAAATATATGAAGCATAGATGTATATAAATGAAATCCATTATACATTAAATCATGTAAACTTGTTTTAACTTTATCTATTCATGAAAACCATGTATATGCGTACTTGAATCAAAACCGGTTAAACTAAAAACCAAACGTATTAAATCTTTGTGTGTGTGTGAACTTAAGCGTATCAATACTAGTCTATGTTGCACTAGATCTAAGCACAAACTAAAAACTGAACAAACTGAAGTCTTCTTGTAGAACTCCCTCTCAAAGCCGACTCGATCCAAACACGGTCCAAAGATCTTAACTCTATCCGTGTGCTAGATGCGATCTTGACGCGCGAGCTCTTGAATCTACATGTGTTAGCTCCAAAACTCCTTTGTGGAGTTAAATACCTACTATGATCTTGATCAGTA
Organism: Agave tequilana; assembly: GCA_038442645.1. Lineage (NCBI taxonomy): Eukaryota > Viridiplantae > Streptophyta > Magnoliopsida > Asparagales > Asparagaceae > Agave > Agave tequilana. Next base: position 57,420 of record JAVJIF010021040.1, read on the forward strand.
ACTGAAACTATATAAACACAAGATCATCAGTAAACTAACCTTCATACGTTAGTCATCATCAAAATTAAGATAAAAAGCCTCTGGGCAAATAAAGCTCATTTTGCATCAACCACCAAGGCACCAAACCTCTTACATCTTGTGAGAGCTCACACCTACATCAAACACAATAGATGTGGATTTTGGTACCTAAATCTTTTTGGGTCCTTAAAGGTCAGTACTCTTTGACCAAACATTGTCATTAGATATATTTATTCTATCATATCATAATTGTGCAAATGGCCTTTGCAAACACAACTATATATGTGGCTTGTGAGCATGATATGCATGAGGTGTATGCCATGGAGGGTGTGCATGTATATGTGGAGCTTATTCTTTTAAAATAAGGATTCTAATCTCTTATGGTCAAAGCAAGCATTGGCCTAAAATTGAGCCTAAACAATCAATATTCTTCTTCAAAATATAAATTTCATTTTCAACAATCAAAGAAAAAAACAACATGAATATAAGAAACAAAAATCTTTCTTTGAAATAGAAATCTTTTCTTTTTGAACCAAATCATTTTTTGAAGGATGATTTTTTTTTGAAATTAAAATAATTTTTTTTAAAGACTCATTTTCATTTGAAACAAAATTAAGTTGAGTTTTATAAGAATTCTTTTTTTTTTTTTAAGCAAAGTCTCTTCCATTTGAAACTTCTTCTTTCTCTTCTAAGACAAAATCAAGTTTAGAAGATAAAAATCATTTTCTTTCTTCAATTTTAAACTCTTATTTTTCAATAATTTATATTTTTCAATAACACTTCACAAAACATGGCAAGCTCTTCATTAAGCATATTAGCATCCTCATTAAGATCAGATTTTCAGTTTATCTTAAGAGAGTCATTCCCTTGGACCATGAAGCATTTTTTATCGGAATCTACTTCTCTTAATTCTCTCTCTATATTATTTAAAATTTGTTCATCAAGTGAGATCAACGTGATTCACACTGCAAAAATAGAATCACAATTAGACACTCTAGAAAGATAATCATTGTTAAGAATTTGCTTTAGTGCAATAGTAGCTTGTTAATTAGCCTTAAAATATTTGTTATTTCAATATATGATCTTCATGTAGTGGCAAGATAAAAATGTCATCCGAGAGCTTTAAGATATGAACTCATTTTGATTTTTCACATATCAATGTTACTAACATCAAACATAGATGGAGCAAGAAAATCCATGATTGTATGTAAAAACAAGTAAAGTGAATAGCAAATAAGTATCACTCCTCGATGGTTAAACTGAATATCAGGAGCATTAACCTGATACCAATTGAAAATTATCTAGATGGGGGTAAATAGGTGATGTGTTAATCAAATACGGAATTTAAAATTCTAACCTAATAAAAACTCAATACATAAATGTTAATAAAGAAGTGAAGCTAAATTCCCAGGGAAGGGCTCTAAAACTTCTCCTTAAGATTCCTCTTTTATAAGAGTTGAGGTGCTTCAATAGCATTCTTTGATCAATGTAAGTGCAAGCACAATATTAAGTTGTTGGCCCAAAGGTCCATCATTCTAGTTTTGATGATAATTAACTCACGTAGTTATAATACTAATGATCTTGTGCTCATTAGTTTTAGATATTGATCTTGATATTTGATCAAGATCTTAGTCGGGTTTAGCTTCAATAAAAGATTCGAAATCAAGTTTTGAAGCTTCATGTGTTGATTCAAGAGCTCTTGCATTAAGATCACATGAAGTACTCACGAGAAGTCTAGCTTTTTGAATCCAAGTTTGGACCAAGTCAAGATGGAAAGAAGATATTCTAGAGAAGATTTTCAAGACTTAAATCTATATTTGTAGGTGTTAAGATTTTGTATATTAGATAAGATATAAAGGATCGATTAGTTGTGGATTGCTCAAGATCATATACACGCACACACAAAATTTATATATTATTTTCATAAGAATAATTTTGATTTTAGAAAATATCGGTTTGGCTTTGAGCTTCAAAGAAGATAACTTTATGTTTCATGAATAGAGTTCATCAAAAAAGTTTACATGTTTTCTATGTATATTGAATTCATCTATATACATTGTTGGTGCAAATATTTAGAAAAACTTAGTTGATGTTTCAAGTTCATGGTTTTTAAGTTTTTTATTTATCAAAACTTTGTTTAGAGCTTAATTGTTGAAAACATAGATATTTCATTTTCTATGTGTATTGGATCATATCCATACACACTATACTTTAAATGAGTTTTAATATCTTATTTTGTATTGAACAAGTTTTGAAAAAAATCATTTTCAAATTGAAGATTGATTTTGAAAATACGGTTTTCAGTTTAAAGCTAAAATTCTTCATCGCAAAAATAGTTCAATATGTTTGTAATATATGTTGATTTTTGATCACACATATTTGTAATTCAATGTATTTCAATGAACTTATTTCTGTAGATTTAGAGATCACCAAGGTTTCATCATTGTATTTGAAAAGGCGAGCTTGTGGGTTCGCATTGTGGAGAGTTCTTGAGGAAGCTCATTGTAGAGGTGTGGCCTCGACAAGCTAGTGTGCTTGCATATGTTGTTCTTACAGGAACAAGTGAGGAACTTGCAGGTCTAAGAGTTCTTGAAAGAAGCTCGTTGTAGTGTTGAGGCACCAGGTGATCTTGCGGGATTGATTATAGTGAAAATCCTTTATAGTGTTGAAGGGGGGATCTAGAGCAAGTGTGCTCGAACTTCGAAATAATTCTCTCATGTTTATGATTACTCATCTCTCTCTCTCTCACTTGTGTTTATATATCTTGCATGCTTATATTGTTTATCTCTTTATATGCTTGATATATCTTGTGCTTATTGATATATGCTTGGGATTGTTTGCTCACACTTGTATTCACCACCAAGAGAGGCATAGTGACACCTAAACTTTTAATCTAGAGGAATCTTGAGGAGATAGTCCAGAGCCCTTCACTGAGAATTCGGCTACACTCTTGTGTTATACTTTATATGTTTGTGTAATAATTTTTAGTTTACATAATTAGTGTTAATTCTGTATTGTTGTACATTAGACTATCTTGTCACATATTCACTCCCCCTCTAGGTGAGTTACAAGTGGTATCAGAGCTTGATGCTCTTAATTGGGTCAAACTACCTTGAGTTAAAGATCCTATTTTAGCTAATCACAATATTTGTTCACACACACATAGATTTCATAACACCTCCTATGTTTGACATTCTTAACTTCCTAACTTGAAAGTTAAGTTGTCCATGTACCTAAAAAGCCCTTGGTATTCATGTCTGTTTTACCACTATTAAATATTCTTACTTTTTAAATGGAAAATATCTAAGGCTAATGCAAAAGCCATCCATGCTATAAAGAGTACCCTAAATGATGATATTTATTTAGGGTTGCTAACTTTGATTCAGCTTTTATCGTATGGAACACCCTTATCTACCTTGTCAGAACAAAAGCAATACTACATGGAGAGTGACTCGGATGATGGAAGTTCTACTTCTAACATGTGCTACATGGTCTAAAGGGATGACCCCTTTGAGGTAAATTCTGATTCCAAGCTTGAAGAAGAGATGCCATATGATGGTCTTGCTTTGCTTTGCATGATACTTGTTAAAAAATATAATTTGTTAAAATAAAAAACTAAAGTTTTGAAAATAAAAATGATTTGATTTTAGAGGAAAAATATTTTTAAAAAAATAAAGTTAAAATTGTTTTAAAAGAAAATGAAGTTTTGAAAAACCAAGTTGTTTTAATTGAAAAAGAAAAGGAGATTGCCTTAAAGAAAAAATAACTCTTTGAAAAACAAAAATTTTTTGAAAGAAAAAGAAAATATTTCTATTTCTAAAAAGAAAAAGAATTTTATGTCTCATGTCTCTTCTTCCAAAATTAATAATGATATTTCTATTTTGAAGAAGAACATTGATTGTTTGGGCTCTACTTTGAGCCAATATGCATTTAAATACAATATATTGTAATCCTTGTTCCGCAAGAAAGAAATTCCACACGTTCATGAACAAATCCCACGGCATACATATGCAAACCATGCTCACACTTACACGACTCATATGCATGTTAAAGTGTACAAATGTACACATTGTGGCCGCAAAGGCCACTTAGCAAATTTTGTTGATAAAATAAATTTTTAAAAATTTGCTAATAATAATGTTTGGGTTTCATTTGTTTAAACCTCTGTGAACCCAAAAAAGAACATATGGGTACCAAAATACCCACCTCTTGTGTTTGATGTAGGTGCAGGCTCTCATATGACGTAAGAGGGATGGTGCCTTGGTGGTGGATCATGAGCTAGATAGACATACCCAATTGATGCATCACTATCAAGGATGTTTAGGTGGGAGGACCACAATATTTTGTACACCTAGAGATAGGTTCATTGATTTTGGTAACTATTTCTAACTCTCATTTTTGTTTACATGCTTTCATATAAATGTTTTTAGCATATCTTGGGTTTCAATGTTCATTATGTTAAATGCAATGTTATTAGACATGTGATATACATAGATAGTCTTTGAGATACATCCATGTTCAAATGGATTCATATTTTGTGTTTTCACTAATATTTAACTACTATGTATACACTAGTTCTAAAACACGAGCATTTAGCCTAATGATCATGTTTTTTTATACTTCATGTGGTGATTATTTGTTTAGATGTAATTTTCATTAAAACTTGTATTTATACTTGTACAAGTAGTGAGGTATACTTGATTATTATGTATTCGTACTTCATTGCTCATTTGTACTCATTACATGTACATGTATAACCTAGTTTTCATGATTCTTTCATTTACACTTGCTTTCCCTATTATTGTATATGTTTAGCTTTATGTTTATGTTATTTTTGTCTAAAACTAATAGATATACATGTACATCCTTGAGTCACTTACTTTCATGCAAAATTTTTTTAATGGACTTGTTTGTGTTTGGGATATGTATGTATACTTTTAGTTTCGATAAAACATCCATATACCTTGAAGCTTGTTTATTTTGATGAATTTTTTTATGATTTTCATATGTTTTGGTATTTTAAGCTTTACTGTTTATTTTTCATGAATATGCTATTCACATAATTCTTGTGCCCTCACATTTCTTTTGTTTACTCATGATCTTATTTTCATGAGCTAATTTTGTGTCTTATAGATTTTGAGTGACAATTTTTATGTATTTAGCATGCTTCATGGGATATATGATTTGATTTCATGTTTTGAAGGATCTTTAACTAGTTTTTTAAAAATTATTTTAAACTAGTTTCTTGATCTTCAATTGGTAGAGTTTTCAAATATATTAAATTATTTTCAAACTCTTATTTTGAATACCCTACCAATTAAGGGCGGATGGTTGGGAGACCATGCCTTGTGTACCTTATTGAATATCTTTCAAACATGTGCATGAATAGGGTGATAGGTACGAGTTATAAAACATGATTTTCATGTTATTTCATTTTTGTATACTAATATTGTTTTCTTATATATGTATGCTTCAAATTTTAAATGGTTTTTTTCATTTTCATACATACATATATGTGATTTAGATTGTGCTTATTTTACCATTGATATCAATTTCACATTCAATTAGTATCAAAATTTACTATTGGTATAATAATAATTTTGTTCATCTACAAGTGATACCAATATTTTTTGTCAACTACAATTTGATTTAAATCGGTATCAAAATTTTTTTATTGACTTCAAGAAATTTCAAATTTTGTTTTAAAAGTGATCTCAAAATTTTTTTCAAAATTTGTTTGAAATATATTGCTTATATGCAAGGGGAGCTTAACATCTCCTCCATGTATAAATTCATGTTGAGTTTATTTTACATATAGTAGAGCTTGCCCTCTCTTCTTTATGTGATACACATGTGTAGGGAGAATTTAACATCTCCTCTTATGCATTGTATATTATACTTTATGTGGGTTAGGGTCTAGTCATCCCTTCTCCATGTAATGCATGTATGCAGGGGAAGCTAACTTAACATCTCTCCCCTTCATGAATGTATATTGCATATACATTTTTATTGTTTGTTGTCTTCACCTCTTTGTTGATAAATTGACAAAAAGGAGGAGAAGAATTTAGAGAGTTTATATATGCATGCTTAATATTTGTTCTTTATTTATATATATTTGTGTTAGTTTATTTGCTTTCATTGAATATCCTTATTATTTTTTTGCTATGTATGAGTAATGGGGAAGCTTCTATGAAGCTTATTTTTAATCCATGCATATTTAACTTTATGAGTTTTGTCATCATAAAAAAGGGGGAGATTGTTAGCAAAAAGGTTCATCACCTAGTTTTGATGATGATTAACTCATGTAGTTATAGTACTAATGATCTTGTGCTTATTTAATTTTAGATATTTGGTTAAGATCTTATTCGGTGTTTAGCTTCAACAAAAGATTCGAAGTCACATTTTGAAGCTAGCACGTGTTGATTCAAGAGCTCGCGCATCATGATCGTATTAAGTACTCAATAGGAGTCTAGCTTTTTGAATCAAGGTTGGCCCAAGTCAAGATAGAGAAGAAGATTTTCTAGAGAAGATTTCAAGACTTGAATTTATATTTGTTAGTATTAAGATTTTGTGTTTTAGACAAGATGTAAAGAATAGGTTAGTTGTGATTTCTCAAGCTCTCTCACACACACACTCTAAATTTATATAGTATTTTCATAAGAATAGTTTTGATTTTAGAAAAATACTGTTTTGGTTTTGAGCTTCAAAGAAGATTTCTTTATGTTTCATGTATAGATATCGTCAAAATAAGTTTACATGTTTTATATATATATTGAATTTCATCTATATATTTTGTTGGTTCAAATGTTTAGAAAAACTTAGAGTTCATGGCTTAAAGTTTTGTGTTTATCAAAACTTTGTTTAGAGCTTAATTGTCAAAATACCAGATATTTCATTTTATATGTGTATTGGATTATATCCATACACATTATGCTTCAATTGAGTTTTAATATCTTGTTTTGTGATTGAACAAGTTTTGAAAAAATCATTTTCCAAATTGAAGATTGCTTTTGAAAAATACTGCTTCCGGTTTAAACTAAAATTCTTTATCGCAAAAATAGTTCAATATGTTTGTAATATGTGTTGATTTTTAATCACACATATTTGTAATTTAAAGTATTTTAATGAACTTATTTTTGTGGAATTTAAGTGATTTTATGAGATTTTATAGGATATTGAAAAAACAAATTTTAATCCCTAATAATCACTAACCTGGCCTTCTGGCGTCGACCGACCGGTTGACCGAACTAGAAGTCGGTCGACCCGAGCGGTCGACCGATGTGCACAAAAACGTACACAAGCCTGTTGGCCCAAAGGCCCATCACTCTATTTTGATGATGATTAAATCATATAGTTTTAGTACTAATGATCTTGTATTTAATTGTCTCAGTTATGTGATCAATATCTTAGTTGGTGTTTAGCTTCAACAAAGGATTTAAAGTCAAGTTTTGGAGCTAGCACGTATTGATTCAAGAATCTCACATCAAAGGTCGCATCAAATACTCAAGAGGAGTCTAGCTCATTGGATCATGGTTTGGACCAAGTCAAGAAGAAGAAGATTTTCAACAGAAGACTTTGTCAAGTTTATAAGTGTCAAGATTTTATTTTTAGATAAAATATAAATGATAGATTAGTTGGTGGATTGCTCAAGTACACACACACAAGATTTAGATGTCTTTTCATAAAAGATTTTTAGTTTCAGAAAATACTGTTTTGATTTGAGATTCAAAGTATACATGTGTTTCACCAAAACCATTTTAGTGCTTATTGTCAAAAACATAGATATTTCATCATATATGTGTAGTGAATCATATCCATACACTCTAAGCTTCAAAATTGTTTAAAATATCTTGTTTTTGTATTTTGGAGAAGTTTTAGAAAAATCGATTTGGAAAAATACGGAATTTGTTTAAAGCTAAAATTTTCATTACACAAAAATAGTTCAAAAATGTTTATAACATGTTTTAGTTTTTACTCAAATATGTTTTGTATATCAAAGTATATTACTGAACTTAATTTTGTTGATTTTAGAGATTTTATGGATTTTATGAAAGATAAAATAACAAGTTTTTAATCCCATAAATATTGCTGGACAGCCTTCTGCCGGTCGACCGAATAAGAAGTCAGTCAATCGTCTGGTTGACCAATGTATACAGATGTGCACAGTTTGGGCTGGTCGACCGCTATGGTCGACGCCAGGAGTTATGGAAATTTTAGCTTAAGGGAAAATGGCCCGGTCGACTGGGCGGTCGACCGCTGGGCCATTGCCCTTAAGGCAGTCGACCGGCCAGTTAACCAACCTTCCCAACAGCGAAAATCCGACCGTTGGCGGTTGACCGAGCGGTCGACCGTCAGCGGTCTGAACTGCTGAGTTAGACTCTAATGGGCAGATTTGGGATGCCTATAAAAGAGGTTTCCCTTGGGCTGTTTTAGACAAGATTGTTGGAGAGTTTCAAAGCCAGATTTCCTATCTATTGTAGAGTTTTTCTCTACTTTTTAGAGTAAATACTTCTATATCAAAAGGAGAGTTTTTCAAGAGTGTTTTGAAAGAGATTTCTTGAGTTTTTCACCACCAATTAAATCCTTATTTTCTCAGACATACTTGAGCTTTCTATTTCTATATCATTCCTATGGGAGAGTTGTCGTGAGATTGTTTTTAGGTGATCAAAGTGTTTAGATCACCAAGTGCTTATTCTTGTATTTGACGAGGCGGACTTGCGGGTTCGCGTTCTTTTGTTCGAGTTCTTGTGGGAGCTCAGTGTAGAGGTGCGGTCTCGACAAGCTAGTGTGCTTGCGTGTGTTGTTCGTGCGGGAACAAGAGAGGGAAAGTGAATCCAAGAGTTCTAGTGTGAACTCCTTGTAGGTGTTGGCGGCATCGAGTGATCCGGTGGGATCGGTTTATAGTGAAAATCCTTCATAGTATTGAAGGCGGGACGTAGAGTAAGGGTGCTCGAACCTCGAAACAAACCTCCCGTATTTGCGATTGCTCTCTCTCTATCCCTCACTTGTGTTTACATCTTGCTTATGCTTATTGCTCAAATCTCGTATTTGGTTGATATACTTGTGCTTTATTGATACATGCTTGGGATTGTTTGCTCGCACTCGTATTCAATCAAGAGAGTCATAGCGATACCTCAACTCTTATTTAGAGGAATCTTGAGGAGATAGTCCACGGCCCTTCACGGGGAAATCGGCTACACTCTTGTGTTATACCTTGTGTGTGTTTAGCTTAAGAATTTTTTAGTTTGCATAAATAGTTTTAATTCCACATTTAATTCATCATTAGATTAGCTAGTCACCTATTCACCCCCTTAGGTGATTTCAATTAGTATCAGAGCCAAGTGCTTCTTGATTTGGGTCTAACAACCTTGAGTTAAAGATCCTCATTTATAGCTAATCACAATATTTGTACACACACATGGATTTCATGTCACCTCCCACATTTGAAATTCTTAACATTCAAACTTGAAAAGCTAAGATGACTACGTACCTCAAAACCCTAGGTGTTCATGTCTATTTTGTCACCATTAAATATTCATACCATTTACATGGAAAATATCTTGAGGCTAATGCAAAAGCCATCCATGCTTGAAGAGTACCCTAAATGATGAAATTTATTTAGGGTTTCTAACTTTTATTCGGCTTTTGTAGTTTAGAACACTTTAGTCTCCCTTAGCGAATAAGAGCAATACTTATGCGGGAGCCACTCGGATGACGGAAATGAATCTTTCAACGTGTTATATGGTCCAAGGGGATAACCTCCTTGAGGTAAACTCTGAATTCGAGCTAGAAGAAGATATTGACATGTCCTATGATGAGCTTGAATCATTTTGTCAACAACTTCTTGAAAAATATGAGTTGCTTAAAAAGGATAATAAGAAATTGAAAAATAAATTTGATTCCATGTTAAAAGAAAAAGATTCTTTTCAAAATAAATTAGAATGTATTTCAAAAGAAAATGATATGTTGAAAAAGGACAATATTTCTTTGACTTCTAAATTAAATGATCTTTGTGAAGGAAATACTTCTTTGAGAAATAAAATAATTTGGTGGAAAAGGAAAAAGAAATTGCTTTGCAAGAAAAATAACTCTTTGAAAAGAAAAATTGTTTCAAAAGAAAATGAAAATATTTCTAAAAAGAAAAGGAGTGTGTGATTCTCATTCTCACCATGCTTTTCATGCTACCATTGATGAAAATGAGATTAATGTTTTGAAAAATAGAATGATTGTCTAAGCTCAACTTTGAGCAATGTGCTTTTAATCATAATAGATTAGAAACCTTGTTTCAAAAGAAACAAACTCCACATGTTCGTGTACATCACCCACAACATGCATATGCACACTTTGCATGTTATGATCACACTCACTCACATGTGCATGCTAGAGTGTACAAATGTACACATTGCGGCCGCAAAGGCCATTTAGCAAAGTTTTGTTATGATAAAGTAAATTCTACAAATTTTTACTATAAAAATGTTTGGGTGTCTTTACAACGCTAACCCTCGTGGACCCAAAAGAAAATGTGTACCAAAATTCCCACCTCTTGTGTTTGATGTAGGTGTGGGCTCTCATATGACGTGAGAGGGTTGGTGCCTTAGTGGTGGATGCACATGGACTAGGTGGACACACAAATTGATGCATCGCTATCAAGGATGTTTGGTGGGTAGTTCACCATATTTTGGAGACTTTAGAGATTGGTTCTTATGGGTTGGTAACTATCTCTAAACTCCTAATTAGTTTACATGTTTTATTTATAATTTAGCATGTTTGGATTTATGATTTATAATCATGTTTTGTGCTTTATATGATGAATACTTGTTTAGATGTAGATTCCATTAAAACTTGTATATATACTTGTACAAGTAGTGAGCAACGTTTGATTCATATGTGTTTATGCTTCATTGCCATTTGTACTCATTACATGTACATATATAGCCTAATTTTGATGACTTCTTCACTTATACATGTTTTTTCCTACTTTTGTGCATGTTTTGCTTCATGTATATGCTATGTTTGTTTAAAACTAATAAATATACATGTATACCCTTGAGTCACTTACTTTCATATGTTGATATTTTGAGGTTTATTGTTTAGCTTCATGAAAATACTATTCACATATTGCTTGTGCACTCACACTTCATTTGCTTTACTCATGACATTATTTCATGAGAATTTTTGTGCGTTATAGATTTCGAGTGTCAACTCCTATGTATTTAGTATGTTTCATGATATACATATGATTTGGTTTCATATTTGAAGAATCTTTAACTAGTTTTTTAAAAATTATTTTAACTAGTTATTTGTTCTTCAATTGGTATAGTTTTGAAGCTATGACAAAATATTTTTCAAACTCTTATTTTTGAAAACCCTAGCAACCCAAGGGCGGATGGTTTGGTGACCATGCCTTAATGCTCTAAAAATGAAAATCTTTTTTAACTTGTGCATGAATAGGGTGGATGGTTATGAGTATTACACATGATCTTCTGACATTTTCAATTTTGTATGCTCATACATGTTTTCTTATATATGAATCTTCAACTTTCAATAATATCAATTTCTATCGGTATTTTCTTTTCATACGTATATGTATTTTGATTGTCCTTGATTTAAGTCCTTACATGTTTAAAGTACAAATTATGTTTATGTTAAGCTTGACTAATTGTAAATGTTAATTGGCATCCTTATAAGCTTATGTATTTTTTTCAAGTGGTATTGCTAATAATTTTAATGATATAAAAAATATACTTCATATTTATCTTTTTTAATTGGTATCAAAATGTACAATGTTTCAATTTCAATTGGTATTATTTTAAGACATTTCAATTGGTATTTTTTTAAGAAATT